>QLTV01002110.1:2342803-2388541 GCA_003457575.1 Thermophis baileyi | reverse complement strand
ATAAGGCAGCTGAGTTAAACCCTGACTTAGTCATGTTTGGAGTAGATCTATTTAAATAATTGGGAGGAGTTAGTGTGACTACATTTAAGAAAACTTTCTGCCATTAATATACTGCCATAATGTACATTTCTCCAATTCTTTGCTATTTATATGGGTCAGGCACACATGCACAGAAATACACAGCAAACAGTGTATATCATCTGTACTGTTTACTGTTTGCTGGGAGGCAAATTGTTGGGAGGCAGAGGCAGATTTTTTTTTCTTGTTTTCCTCCCCAAAAGCTAGGTTCGTCTTATACTCCGGAGCATCTTATACTCTGAAAAATACGGTAGTTTGTATTTTATGTTCTGATTATTTTTGCCAATGTGTAAGACTGAGCATTTGTTGATTGAGATTTGAAGTTGCCACTTGTTTGACCAGTCTGATACATAGTCAAGGTCTTTTTGAAGGGTAGTAGTATTGTTGGTGGTGTTGAATAGTTTTACATCATCTGCGAAGAGGACGCAGTTGCTTTTTATATTATCACAAAGGTCATTTATGTAAAGAATAAAGAGAGTTGGTCCTAAAACGCTGCCTTGGGGAACACGCTATGTAGATGTAGTAGTAAACATTATTTAAAAAATAAGGACTCCTGGAAGCTCATTAAATCAAACAATTATAGAATTCTTAAATTCTATAGGATTCTAGGTATGGTAGCTAGGGTTGAAACCTTATTTTCAAGGAAATTATTCCTTCTGTATTTCAACATGGACATTTTAGAAAATTCATTTTAGAAAGTTCCAAACTTGTTGGAATAAGATTGTGAAGCAGATCTAATCTTTCACTAGTTACAACTGCTGAGATTTCTGTTTTCTTATTTACGTAATGTACATTATGTGTATACACTGGATTTCCCAGAAAAGGGGACTATAATAAATCAATGTGCAAAGATTATGTAAAATATTCATATTTCAAAAGAGTGTGTACGAATGTGCTAGTTTGACCAGCCATATGTATTCACAGTATCTGGGATTACTTTCCTGATTAAAAAGTAATTTTAATGATTATCATGTCCTAGCCGCAAGGAAGTCAGTCTTCTGTGCTGTACACAGACACACAATCTCTTCTTTGGGATAATTTGCTACTTGAAATCAGGCTAGATCTCCATCCCCCCCCCCCACCAACAATCCTGTTGTGTTTTAGGACTGCTGTCAAACCCTAGTTTTTTAAAAAAAACTTGGGGGGTGGAATCTAATGTAAATTAGAAGCCCCAACCTGGTTTGTGTTTAGATGTCTTCATTGTGGGTGGCCTTTATTTGTCTCTGAATACATTTGTGTTATTACTACTTATTGCAGGTTTTTAAGGGGTCTGTGTGTTGTATTTTAATGCTTTTACTGTAGGAAAGGAATGCCAGCCAGTTAGAGTCTTTCTGGATTGCAGCAGCAGATAAGCCCAATAAATTAATAAAGCCAAGAAAAAACAGTGTCTTTGAGCACTGTTAACACACTTGCTCAGCACATACTTTCTGCTGTGAACGATTGGTTTTGGTTGGGAGATTGTTCACCCACTGAGCAGAAGCTCAATTGCTTTGCCTTTGTATGTATGTCACACTGTGGGTGAAAAGACTGTCAGGTTGTGATCTGAAGCACAGCAGACAAAGAAAAGAATGGCTAGTCTTTGGGAAAAGATATAAGAATGGATTAACCCCCATATTGAAACCTGGAGAAATAAACTTATGGACTTGAAAATTGTTTTCACTTTACCTCTTCTATGTTTTCTCCACTGGAATTGTCCTACTCGCTCTCTTTAATAGCCGACATAGGGTGTGCAAGACAGGATTTGCAGCTCCCATTATGCAGGAAGGTTCCTAGAAGGGAATCAGTTCAGCCTTTTGCTTTAGAGCTTATGTCATTTCTATAGTGGAGGATAAATCCTCTATTTGGACTCCAGCAAGAGGTCCCTCCAATCCTGCTGTAGGTGCACGTGTCTCGGATAGAACACTGGTTTTCTTTTCCTTAAGCCCTCAGGAGACGCACCAGGAAACCCATCCCAAAGCCGTACTCACATCCTGTTTCAAGAAGAGTGCATATGCTTTCTTAAGCATGCAGCTGGCAGCAACACTAAGGACATAACACAACCACCGCCATGCTCTGGCTCAAAACAATGAGACTAAACTTGTAACTCCTCTCTCCCCAGGAACAAAAATTAATGAGCATTTCCCTCTGCCCAAAATTGACATGATCAACTTTATCATTCCATCTCTCTTGTGCAGAAAAGGAAAGGATGTCATCTACGCAATTTAGAAAATTTATAACTAGAGCGAAAACACTTTTCAGCTAGAGAGAGATCTTGACAATCCAAAATCTGAAAGCCTTACTTTCAGTCTTCTATTCCAATAACCAAGGGTTTGTTTGTTTTTTTGACAATATACACACAGTGTATATTGTGGGTTAATAAAGGCTTTGCAAAATGTTCTAATTTCACTGTCCACATCGGCACCCCTCCCAAGGTCACATCAAAAGTGAGAAAAGGCTCAGAAGCAGGCAGAGAAGTGTTCACTTGTGGAATATCCATCAATTTATTTGATTTATATCTTTCATCCTGGAATTTTCTTGCTTCAGTGCCCTCCTGAATGAACCGTTGCAATGTTCTCTACACAGGGCTGCCCTTGAAGAATATTCAGAAGCTACAATTGTCCATAATGCATTGGTAAAGGCAATCATAGGCATTTCTTGATATAGCCATGTTAAGCCTATGCTATGCTGAATTATACTTACAGATACAGGATACATATTAACAGAGTTGAACTTGGAAGGGACCTTTTAGGTCATCTAGTCCAACCCCCCACCCAAGCAGACCCTACACCATTTCTGACAGATGGCAGTCCAGTCTCTTCTTGAAAGCCTCCAGTGATGAAGCTCCCACAACTTCTGAAGGCAAGCTGTTCCATTGGTTGATTGCTCTCCCTGTCAGAAAATTTCTCCTTATTTCCAGGTTGAATCTCTCCTTGTTGTTTCCATCCATTATTCCTTGTCTGGCCTTCAGGTGCTTTGGAGAATAGCTTGACCCCCCTCCTCTCTGTGGCAGCCCCTCAAATATTGGAACACTGCTATCACGTCTCCCCTGGTCCTTCTCTTCACTAGACTAGCCATGCCCAGTTCCCACTTGCTCTCAGTAGGCCTCTGGGTGCTATTCAAGATACTGGTTATTACCTTAATAGCCCTTGTTAGCATGAACCAGGATAGTTGAAGGATTGCCTTTTCCCAGTAGTTTCTACCCAGCTTTTTATATCCGGCAGAAGGGGCATCCAGGTCCTGTCGATTAAAGAGTGCATCTGACATGGTCCAAGAAGCCTTCATTTTCTACTACTGCACCTGCCCTCCAGAACATCTTAACACCCAAGATCAGGTTGGCCTCAACCTTGCTGACTTTCCAGAAAGCAATGAAGATCTGGAGGTTTGCCAGGCATGAGGTTGGGTGGATTGATATTATGTTACCTATTTTTTAAATTTTCAACTGCCATTTCTTTTTTAAATGATATGTGTGAATGTTATGTTTTAATAGTTTCAGAGTATGTTTTTGTTTGCCACTCAGAATAGTTGGATAGAGGGACAGCCATAAAAATCTATATTAATAGATAACAAATGCACATAGTGTTCATTCTCCCCATTGTTCCTCACACAACAACAACCCTGGGAGGTTGATTGGGCTGAGAAAGAGTGACTGGTCCAGTCACCCAATGAGCTTCTGTGGCTGAGGATGGATTAGAGTCTGGGTCTCCCCAATCCTAGGCCAACTAAGCACATTGGCTATTTAATTATTACATTATTAGAATAAAATAATGCATTCAACTACAGCCATTACTTTAATAGTAAGAAATATAAAATGTGGGCTCAGATTTTCTGCGGCTAAAGCATGCACTTTCACTTTCCTTATTAATATCTGCACATTTAATCTTGAATTTTAATAATGAGAAGTTTCAGCAAGAGAAGAATAACTGACAGGCTAATCCATTGCAGCACTTAATCAAATTGGGATTTTTCCTGGGAAGTGATATATGAACACACCCTTAATAATTGCTATTTCTGAAAATCAGATGCAAAATCAACATTTTCAGAGGTAATTGAAAGTAAGATTTACAATGCTGCAGCACCGCACACATTGAATACTTCATATACTGCACTGCAGTATAAAGGAACATCTGTGACAGACGCCAGCCTACAACTAGATCCCATTATTATCCACCAAATTCAATACTTCCTATCGTTTGCAGTTTCCCTGCTGCCAACTAGACTATTTGTTGAAGAACTAAAGCATCTTTATTGCTGGTGTTAAACCTTGAACAATGCTTGAATTTCAACAATTAGCGAGACCATCTCTGTGAGGGATCTTCTTGACTCATAATCTGCTGTAAACTTGATTTACTGTCGACTTTCTCTGAATGCCTCCCTTAGTACCTGTGAGCACATGAAAGGTAATACTATAATTATAGATCTCAGTCACTCTAATGACCCATTAAGATTGATTTGTATAGTGGTTGGGGATTATAAAGGTAGAAGCAGGTGAGAATTCAAAGTTTGGTATGAAGTCTTTTCTCACGGGTGGCAATGGAAATGCAAAAGAAATCATTTGGGGGAATTAATAAAGCAACCAAAGATAGCAATATGTTCATAACTAGAAAGACCCAACATAAAGTTGCTCCGTTTTAACAGATCTCTCAAGGATTTCTATGAACCAAATGACTGATGTATTTTCAGCTGGTATATGTGACTGTAGTGTGGGAAATCCACAGTTTACCACCCACTCATAGTCCTGCAGTTCAATTTTCCTGGTTTCTGGAGGCTCTCTTCTGCAGACTGAGCTACTGAAATTTAGCATTAAAGGACAGGAATTCACTGGTATGTAATGGGGGGTATGGAGGTGGGGGGAGAGATGTTTTACACAGAGATCCAAATCCAAGGACAGTCAAATGTGTTTACCCTTGTTTAGGTTTAAAGCATCTACTTTAACTAATCTCCCAAACCCTCTGTAAGGAAATAAGGTCAAAAATGTCACATGGTTATTTAGAAAACCTGCAGTGCCTTCTCCAAGCTGCCAAATCAACCATCTGCCATGAGCCTAGAGCATTACATTGGACTAAATGGAGTTGGGCAACAAATGGATTGGAAAATCTTCCAGCCTTTTGGTTAGGAGAATCAAATCCTTAGGCTGAGTAAACATATGAGTTTTGATGGGAAGTAGTAGCCAAGGAAGCCTTTTCTTCCTTTGTTTTTCCCTTTTGTTGAAAGCAGATGACATTTTGGTTCAGTATTTACATTTTGAGAGTATGTTGTGGATTGTCTGTCACAAAATGTCTATTATTAAGAGCTGTGGTGGCGCAGTGGTTAGAATGCAGTATCGCAGACTACTTCTGCTGACTGCCGGTAGTTTGGCAGTTCAATTCTCACCAGGCTCAAGGCTGACTCAGCCTTCCATCCTTCCGAGGTTGATAAAATGAGATCCCAGATTGTTGAGGGCAATATGCTGACCCTGTAAATCACTTAGAGAGGGCTGTAAAGCATTGTGAAGCAGTATATAAGTCTAAGTGCTATTGCTATTATGGTGAGACATTCATTTACTAAAAGGAAAACTGAAGATTTACTCTTTCTAGTTTCCTAAACTATTAATAGTAAAAAAGCACAATTTCTTTTTTTTTAATTTCTGTTGCATGTTGGCATAGAGGCATTCTTGAAAGTAAAAATACTGCTGTTCACTGCTCCTTTTCTTTAGAAACTACCGGTAGCAGCTTGGCAGTTACTTTTAAAAAAACAACCTGAAATAATATTTTACTTTAGGAAAGAGCATTAACAGATGGGAATATTAAACAAGAAAAGGCAATATAAGAATTGGACCAAGGATGCAAAGATAAAATGTTATGGAAAAGTAGCATTAGGCTTTCTTAATTCTTAACACCTGCCTTTAACGTCCTCCACTTATTACTTCATATTCTTTTTGACACTTTCCAATACTTATGTCACAAAAGAAGATACAGGAATAGTATATGTTTATGTACAATCTTGAAAATGATGTGACATGTTTAGAACCCTACAGTTTAGTAAAGGGATGGGAATGATTGACTGGCTGGCTGGCTGGCTGGCTGGCTAGCAGGCTAAACAAATATGTATTTTGCTGATCTGTGACTAAGTAAAAATTGATTGATTGATTAACAAATATGTAATTAGTAAATGCAACAGAAAGAATGATTTAATTTACCTTGTAGTGATGAAAAGATCTGAACATTCCAATTATACTATGAAATATACTGTCATAAATACAGACTCGGAGAAGGATTATCTATGATGGGCAGGCTTAGGAGTGGCCAAATCAGTGGTGAAATCCAATTTTTTTTACTACCGGTTCTGTGGGCGTGGCTTGGTGGGCGTGGTGTGGCTTGGTGGGCGTGGCAGGGGAAGGATACTGCAAAATCCCCATTCCCACCCCACTCTGGGACCAGCCAGAGGTGGTATTTGCCGGTTCTCCGAACTACTCAAAATTTCCGCTACCGGTTCTCCGAACTACTCAAAATTTCCACTACCGGTTCTCCAGAACCTGTCAGAACCTGCTGGATTTCACCCCTGGGCCAAATGGTCATGCTCCTCTCATTAGAATGACCAAAACAACACTGTGGCACTGGAACAGAAGCTCCAATCCTTGGAACAAGTCTGCAACATCAGAATGTACAGTATATTAAAAAGGGGGTAGGTTTTGAATTATGATGCTGGGTGCTGCTTTTGTTAGTCTGCTTCCCTTGTCACCCTGTGGACATCACTGGGCAGTTCACAGAAGAAGGATAAGACTGAATATGACCCTTTGGGAAACTGACAACCCACTCCACTATTCTGCCAAGATGGGCACTCATAACTAAGCAATATCTGTATGATAACAGAAGCACCCCTGACCTGAAGTTGGAAATGTAAGTAAGCTGAGGAAATAAAGGAGGAAAATTCTGGTGTTTGTGTGTTATTGTTACTATACAGATATAGTATTGTTACTATACAGATATAGTACATTATTAACTATAAAATAGTAATAGCTGTATTAAAGCTGAAAAAAAATGTCCAACTGCTGATGTGATCAGAAGAAATGTTTGATGCTGGAAAGATATGTCAAGCATTGATACATGGAATGTCAGATCCGTGATCTGAGGAAAATTTGATGTTGTCAAAGCAGAACTGCCAACACTGACATTCTGTGAATCAGTGAATTGAATTCAGCTGAAATGTGTCAGTTCGCTTCAGATTTTCAGCTGTGGACAAGAACATCCAAAAAGAAAAAAAGGTGTGGCCATTATTATTATTAATACTGTCAAAATGAATGTCCAGATACAATCCTGAATATGACAAAGTGATCTCAATTTGAGTCCGAGGCAATACAATCTGTATTCAGTGATTCAGTTGAATAGTTTTATAGCAGAGGTGGGTGCCTCCCAGTTCGGACCAGTTCGCCCGAACCGGTAGTGACCCGCTGGTGACATCACGGATCCGGTTCAGTCGGTGCTGGTCCGTGGACGCCGCCATCTTTGTTTTTGAATTTTTTTGGATTTTTTTGCAGTGGGGGGGTTGATTTTTTTCCAGATTTTTTTTTCTTCTGTGCATGTGCAGAAGCCGAGTTCCCGGCACTGTGCATGCGTTGCCATCTTGTTTTTGGCTTTTTGGGGGGGGGGTATTTTTTTGCACTGCACATGCGTGCGCGCACAAAGCACGCACGCAGCCACGTGGCGCGGCCACGCGGCGCGGGAGGAAGCGAACCGGCAGTGAGGTAAGTTAGAACCCACCCCTGTTTTATAGTGATTGCCCTGTCAACCTAGCACCAAAAAAGATAACAGAAGAACAGTATAACAGAGTTGGAAGGGACCTTGGAGGTCTTCTAGTCCAATCCATTGCTCAAGCAGGAAACCCTATACCATTTCAGACAAAAAGGTTGTCCAATCTCTTTTTAAAAAAACTCCAGTGTTGGAGCACCCACAACTTCTGCAGGCAAATCATTCCACTGATTAATTGTTCTGTCAGGAAATTGCTCCTTAGTTCTAGGTTGCTTCTCTCCTTGATTAGTTTCCATCCATTGCTTGTCCTGCCTTTAGGTGCTTTAGAGAATAGCTTGACTCCCTCTTCTTTGTGGCAGCCCCTTAACTATTGGAACACTGATATCATGTCACCCTAGTCCTTCTTTTCATTAAACTAGACATACCCGATTCTAGCAACCATTCTTCATGTGTTTTAGCCTTTGTTGCTTTTCTCTGTACTCTTTCAAGAGTCGTCTCAACATCTTTTGATATCGTGGTGACCAAATTGGATGCAATATTCCAACTGTGGTCTTACCAAGATATACAGGTAGTCCTCACTTAACAACCAGTTGAAGTTCCAATCCCCCCCCCCCCGGTACTTACAATAGTTCTTAAGTTCCAATGACACTCCCCTGCAGTCACATGATTATATGTTTGGCATTTGGCAACCAGCTCATGTTTATGGCCATTTGCAGCATCCCAAAGTTATGTGATCACAATTTGGGCATTTTTTGACAGTTTCCTGTGTTTACTTCCTGTTTCCAACAAAAACACCCATTGAATGAAGTGGATGTGTTTAATGAGTGCTGCACTCACTTAACTGTGGCATTCACTTAACAACCATTGCAAAAAAGATTGTAAAATTGAATGTGGTGACCGGCTTAACAACTACCATGACTTATGACAATAATTTCAGGTTCAATTACAATTGTAAGTTGAAGATTATCTGTAATACTAATTATTAGATAAAGTACTGGAACACTGCAGGTACCAAAGGTTAAATAACATCTGGAACAACAGGAAAATGTGTCCTTAGTATACAAAACGGAACAAGTGATAGCAGAAGTGGTACCAAGAAAACTCAATGTTTATAGCATAAGAATTCTTGCAACTCTCTAAAAAATTATGCCTCTATATATTGATATCACCTAGGGGACAATACTGAATCAAACTATGTACTTGGCAAGAAAAGATATCAAGCCTTAATTCAATTAGAAAATCAAGACCTCGTGCTGATTGGACGTCCAGTGAGGCAAGAAAATCTAATATTTTAAAGCCAAAATTGGCAGCTGGAAGTGAGATCTGGACTGCTGAAACTTTCTCTGGAAAAAAGAGATCTAGAGGTTGCTCAGGCAGCTGGTTTTTTGAGTAGACAGCAGAAACTGTTGTGTTTGCAGCCATTTGCAATCAGATCTTGGGTTCCATCATGCTCTTTTTGTACCTTTTCGGTCAACAATTTTAGTAGCTGTGAAACTGAATGTATGTCCTTGTTCATTGGAATGGATTTGAAAGATGATCAGAATTTTAAGAGAAGAGGAAAAGATATTCAAAGAAAACAGGAATTAGAATTTTATTTATGGGACTCAAGGATGGTTGCAAGAAAGAAGGAAAAATATAAAATTGCTTTATGTGATTATGGGTAAATAACACATTTTTATTTCTGGTGATTTTTAATGGTTATCTGGATTGAATAGTTTTTCTTTTGGAAATCTCTAATGGTGTAACACAGGGGTGTCAAACTTGCATCGTCACGTTGTCGTCATGTGACTATTGCGGCTTTTCTTCCCTTCGCTAAAATGGGGATGGGCGTGGCCAGCCCACGGGCCATGAGTTTGACAGCCCTGGTGTAACAGATTAATTTTTGATATCAATAAGAGGTTATTTATGGTAACATTTAATGGTTTTTAATTCTTTTTTGCAATGTTTAATTGTTAAGAGTAATGAGAAAAACTTAAACTAAATGGAAAATGGAGATACACACCTAGGTTATTTGGTATTTTTATTTATTTCTACTGGATTTTTGCTGATTTAGAGCTGAAGATTTAGAGATGAGTTTATAGAAAATGAGGTAAGTATGAAATGAACAGGTATTTGGTTGTATTTTAAGAGACAGTGATAAGTTGTTAATATTGAATATGCTTGTTGGGGCCAAAGGGAGAAATTTAATCTTACAGAGGAATTCTGCACTTTTCAAATATTTTTAATGTGTTTTTGTATTAGGTTTTGGATTTGTCTTATTGTTTAATATAATCCTTAATAAAAGTATGCTAAAATAAGTCCTGGTGCTAACTTTAGCTCAAATCATGAATTCCTTGTTTTTCCAGAATTACAAATTAAGCTAAAGAAAAAATCAAATTATCAAAGCAGCAAGATATAACCTCAGCAATATCCATAGAGTTAATGAATTACCGTAGATTTGATACATAACAGTAGTTGGTGAATTCTGTACTTGACAGTAAAGGAGAATAACAGTTAAAAGTACTTCCATTGGAGAGGGAGAGGAAGAGAGAGATTCTTAGTTACTTTCAAGTACAAAGTTCTACCTCCCCAAAAGAGGGATTTAATGATAAAATAAAGACTATATCTTTCCAGAAGATTCCAATGTAAGCAGAATGGTCAGTGGGGTTCTGATGGCAAAGATTCCTTTCATTTAAAAACAGACTTGATCTTCCCTTCCCACTGTGGTATTTTAATACTTTATTTCTTTTTGAGTAGAACCCTGGATCAGAGCTTTTTAGGACTCTTAGACTGAAACAGGTAGAGGTAGGCCACAGACTCCAACTTAAGTAAGAAAATATTTGCTTTGAATTATGACAGTTTTCTTTGGAATGGATCTTCTTCCACAGCAGAGAGACAGGCCTAGATTGCACAGTAGACCTTTCTCAAGTATAAAAAAACTTTTCTGTATTGTTGATTGTTCTTTCACATTGTTGTGTCTTTTTCATGATGCTATATGAGATATTCTCCAAAAGTCCCTGAAAGTTTAAATAATTTATTACACTATAGTCCTCTAGAGAGGATTTTACAAAACGTTACTACAGAGATTGGCATGCCACAATCCAAATCCTTTCCTGCTACAGTACAAATGAATGGTTTGCTTAATGACCCCAACATTCATTTAATGACCATGGCATTTGCTTAATGACTACTATGAGAAAGCCAGAAATTCACTTCTGGTCACATGAGTGTCTCAACGTATGACTGTAATGATTTACAACTCTAATTCTGGGCTCAATGACAGTCATAAGTTGAGGACTAACTGTATGTAGAATCCCAGTGTTTTATAATGTAGTTTAATATCTATTTGGGTCACATAGGAAAGGAAAGAATGATACATTTCTCAAAGGACTGTTTTTTCAAGACTATCCTAGGTTATGCACTTAATGTGATGAGTGCTCAGTTCTAATGCTGGTTATATTTTGTAAGCCAGATTCAATAGCTTCATAGCTTGTTAAATACTGTTCTGTTTTCACTTTTGTTTTTCTTTTGGCTTAAAACATATTTTGTGTTCCAGGAGAAAGCTGCACAACATTTTCTCCTTTAGAAAAAAAACATTTTCGGCTAGTTGATGGCAGTCTTAGGATCTTAATGTAACATGTTTCATCAATAATAGATTATATGAAATTAGAAAATAGCATTTGTTTGTATTGTTTGTATTTTTATTATCCTTTTTGCAGCTTCTAGGCCTCTCCGAACATCTCCATTGAACAATTTGACTTTCTAATTTACCTGTCGCTTTCTAGGAAGCCTATTCATTCATCCAGATCACTGATGTTTTTGGCAGGTGGAAGGGAAACACTCATGAACCTTTGGCTGAGTTTTAGTAGCCCAGTATAATTTCCTCCTCCTCTTGTTTGTACTCTACTTCGATGGCCATTCCCCAAGAAACATCGTGTTACTCACAGAGCTACAATGGCCCCTTGATAAGTCAAGTGGCAGCTAATTAGCCCTAAGAGGCTGCAGCAAAGGAGGATCCATGTTACCTGAATGGCTGCACATCGTCACCTGCGGCACTCTCTGTGTCACATACTAAATGGGGAGCAATTATTCAGACCCTTAGAGACTCACCGTGGCGTATCGGATGCATCAGCCTGGCAAAGAGAATTGTCAATCAAAATTAGGCAGCAGCAGCTGCTCTCATTCAGCCTGAGCCAACAGAGACATTCTGTGTGTCTGTCTCTCTCTCTCTCTCTCTCTCTCTCTCTCTCTCTCTGTGTGTGTGTGTGTGTGTGTGTGTGTGTGCACACATGCATGCACACAAATATGCAGGATGGGTTCTAAGAACTTTGAGGAAGAGTGAAATATATATCCAAGAAACTCTATACCCTGTCACAGACTAAAAATAGATGGACAAAACCTTTTATCAGTATTAATAGATAACTTCTAGGAACACTGGTATTTGAGCCCACCAGATTCTTCTTATTAAACTCATTAAAGGATTTTTGTTGTAATTTAAATAAACATTTAGACTGAAGAGAGTAGCTTTGAAAACGGGAGAAAAAGGCATATCAACTAATTGCACATATTTTTTAGATGTCAGGAAAAATTCTCTTTCTAAATTTTTATTTTTATTTCTGATTTGAACAGCACATCAATGTTATTTAATATGAAAAGAAGGCTTGATAGCAGGAGATATACGTTGTGAAATTTCTAAATTCTAAATGTTATATCTGTGCATGTAAAAAAAAAAAAAAGCACAAAACACATACTTCAGAACTAATTTTTTTGCCCAGAGTTTTGTTACAGAATTTTGGAATACAAGTGGCCTTTCACATATTAAATTGTCCAAATCAATATATTCATATATTGGCTTGTACATAAACAATGTAAATGAAGAATGATTTCCCTTACAACTTATTCTTGTTTTTCAAATCAAATGCCTTCATAATGGAAACAAGAGCTTTGCATAGTCATACCATTCAATTATCATAACCAGTCCCATCAGGGGTGAAATTCAAAATTTTCCCCTACCGGTTCTGTGGGCGTGGTTTGGTGGGCGTGGCAGGGGAAGGATACTGCAAAATCTCCATTCCCACCCCACTCCTGGGGGAAGGATACTGCAAAATCTCCATTCCCTCCCCACTCCTGGGGGAAGGATATTGCAAAATCTCCATTCCCACCCCACTCTGGGGCCAGCCAGAGGTGGTATTTGCTGGTTCTCCGAACTACTCAAAATTTCCACTACTGGTTCTCCAGAACTGTCAGAACCTGCTGAATTTCACCCCTGAGTCCCATTGATTTACTGTATGTAACATTTTAGATTAGATTTTATCAGATTTACTATAAAATAAAAAATATTTTGATTTGATATATTCTCACAATGGAATGTGTGCAAAGTGTAAAATGGCATTGGCAATACAAGCCCATGTATATACACAACTGAACAACTTATTGTCTTAATAGCACTGGGAAGAAACACGTTACCGCTTGAAAACTAGCTTGCTTGAAAACTAGCTTGACACTTACTCATGCCCTAATTTGAACCCTCCGAGCTCAGATCAATAAAATTTGCTAATAAAAGTAACACAATTCAAATCCCTTTCTTGTTCTTCTGGGCATTTGCACTATGACCCCATCTCAGTCCTTCCATCAAAGATTTTTAGACCTCTGTAAGATTGCTCACAGAATAAGAACTGCAGATCTACGTTTTGAACCCTGTAACACCATTCACAGGAGATAATGCGTACCACATCCAAGATCCTAAAAACGACAGTGTGAACATAAGCTCCAAAATCAGAGCAAAAATGCAAGTTCGCGCACTCTGCTGACCCACTTTTTAACAAGTCCACTCAACTCAAGTTGGACAAGCGGACATCATGCGGCTCGCACAGGGAGCCATGGATGATGTCAATAACGTGGTTGCTGCCTTATAAATCAAGACACTGCAGCGCACATAAGTCTGCTTTTCGGGGAGGGAGGCCTGCATTGCCTCTCCCCCTGCTCACCCACACCCATTTGTCTCATTTTTGAAAAAGCTGAATTACTGCCTTTGAGTTCAGGTCTATTTTTCTCCAAAGTGACCATGAAGAGGGGGGGGGAAGTATAAATCACATTTTTAGGGGAGCCTGCCACTTGGTTCACAATATTTTTTTTAATGGGGCTGGGGGGCAGGAATAGAGAGAGAGAGAGGTAATGCCATAATGTAAAATAGTTAAAAGCTTATTAGAGCCGTTCAGGGCAGTATGATTTCCACTTTGTTTCAGAACACCCTGAGCTCATCCTTTCATGCTATTGTGCAGCCCGCAATTCAAATCTCCCTTTGTCAGAATGAATGGCCCCTCTCAAAGCTCTTTTATGCCAACATATTCCCTACGGGCACATGCCCTTTAGCTCTATTACTGATTTACCCCAAGTATTCAGCCCGTACCTTCTGCTTTTCTTTCTTTTACTTTCCAAAGATCCAAGTGACACGAGCCCAGCGTTCCCCTTTTCCCCTCTGAGCTCCAAGCTGCCACCCCCCCCCCGCCCCACCATCCTCCTCTCTCTCGGACCTGCCTGCCCATACCGAGGGATGGGGCGAAGACGGCCAGAATTTCCGCGTCTCCCCAAGTTCCCCCCCCCCGCGCCCAAAGAAGTTCCTCCAAGTACAAATAACTTCACAAGAACCGAATCCCGCAGCCCCCTGGCTCTGCCTCCCTCCTCCCCCGGGACCCGCGGCTCTCATTCGTCCTAACAGCCTTTTCAGGGGAGGGGGTGGAGGGATCGGGACGGGAAATACCAAGTGGGCCCTATTACTTCTACTATCTCTAATTAGGCTGGCTTTGAAGACCTATTCAGCCCGTCTGAAAGGCTCGCGTCTCCCTCCAGCTCATTGAGGGATGTTTGCAGTTTGCAGAGACATTTGCATCTGTTTGTGCTTCTGAAGACAACCGGGGAGGCTTTCAAGGCGCCTCCGCCCTCTTCAACTCCCTCTCTCCCCCCCCTTAAAAAAAAAAGCCCTGGGTCCTAAACCAAAATTATGCAGCTGGAGCAGAGTTGAGGTATGTGAACCTGAAGCAGCAGACACGTTTGGGGGCGGGGGGGGGGGGGAAGAAGGAAGGCCAAGCGGGGGACCCTCGACAATTCTAAAGCATTCTTTACTGGTCAAAATATTCAATAACCAGAGTTAACAGGGCAGTTTTGGGCGGCAAATCTCCTAACCAGATTAAATCCCGATGACACAAAAAGGCCAAGTCAAAAGAGCCCTCCTCGGTGTTGGAGTGAAGGGTAGGAACGCTTATGGGATAGAAAGTGTGAAATCCATGCAGAAGGAGAGCAAAGAGCTAAAACCACCCACCCCCTCCATTCATAGCCTGATGGCTTAACGTTTGACTCCCGATTCAATGAGGTGATCAGCAGGGAAGGAAGAGAAAGCAGGCCACGTGTGTCAATGCAACACCCTCATTTTGCAGTGAATAGCTCCTACCGAAGGGGCAGGTAAGTCAAGTTCAGTTAAAGTAGCAACATAGAACCGGATCTGTATACTTTTCATTCCTATATATATGTTTACAGTGCTGATTGGGTCTGATCTGAAAAGACAAGTAGAGTGCATCTGGTTATGTTTGGATGGGCAATGGCCAGGAAATTCAAGGGGTATAAGAAAGTTGACAAAAACATCCCAGTGAAGGCAATGGCAAATCACTTTCAGACTCACAGAAACTTACATGGATAAAGTAGATATCAACCTTAAATATTGATGTTTTAGCAGACTCTGTAATACGGGTAGTCCTTGAGTTACGATCACAATTGAGCCCCAAATTTATGTTGCTAAGTGAAATATTTATTAAATGAACTTTGCCCCATTTTACAACTTTTCTTGCCACAGTTGTTAAGTGAATCATTGCATTTAAGTTGGTAACAGGTTGTTAAGTGAACCATGTTGGCTTTGCTTGTCAGAAAGTCACAAAAGCTGATCACATGACTCCAGGACACTGCTACCATCATAAATATGAACCAGTTGCTAAGCATCTGAATTTTGATCATGTGACCATAGGGATGCTACAATGGTCGTAAGTGTGAAAAATAGTCATGAGTCACTTTTTTCAGTGCCATTGTAACAATTGAATGATCACTAAATGAACTGTTGTAAGTTGAGGACTACCTGTTCTAAATCATCTTTAGTTTGTATAATTTAAGCCAATTGCTAAAACAACCTACAAGAACTCCTTGCCCAAGGATAGTGACTCAAACAAAGATGGGTCACAATGCTAAACAGAGGAGGAGAAGAGGAAGTTGAAGGAGGAAAGTAGGTGGGATTATTTATTTATTCATATCATTGAGAGAACCTGGTAAATTTATTTTTATTTTCATAAATTTCTATGGATGGTAGATAGCTAAAGTGGTGTGGCCATCAAAGGAACTCACAAGCTTACATCTTTAGATGGGTTACTTCAGAAGAATTAATTGTTCATTTAGAGGTAGGTGTGGCCAGCTATGTCAACCCCCACCCCAGGAGACTCATGTTCTCACATTTAGATGTCTAAATGTGAGGCCATCACCAAATGGAATGCAAAATATAAAATCATTGTTGAATTTTACAGATCAAAGGAAGGAATACAAACAGGGAATTTATATTTTACATTTCAGAAATGAGTTCTATCTGCATGGGAGAATTCTCAAAATGTAAATGGGAAATCATCAGAAATTTTAACAATTCTGACATTTCTGATAGTAACCCAAAGAAACATTTTTAAAGCCATATACTCAAAATATGCATAAACTCCTTGTGATGGGGGCGTGGTGGCCTAGAGGTTAAGACGCTGGCCTTATCAACCAAAAGGTTGGCAGTTTAAGACCCCAGGACTATGTGACAGGATGAGCTCCCATTCTTGCCCCAGCTCCTGCTAACTTAGCAGTTGGAAAGAATGCAAATGCAAATAGATAAATAGGTACCACTTTGGTGGAAAGGTGCACCTTGGCATATAGTCATGCCAGCCATTTAACCACAGAAGCATCTTTGGACAATGTTTCCTCCTTCAGCTAGGAAACGGTGATGACCACCATCCACTACAAGTTGGACATAACTGGACAGGGGAAATCTTTACCTTTACTTTATGATGGCTAAGTCTTCAAAATATTTTTAGATTAACATCTTGTTTTCCTTCAGGTTGATCAGGACAATTTACATAGCACTGTACAACAACCACACAGTGTGTGTGACACACTGGCCCAGAATCACTTTGGTGGGGGTAACTGTGGTCTTGGAACTCTGCAGTTTTAGCCCAGTATCTTAATCTACTCCAATATCTTAACCATATCTCAACCACATTGGATCCATATTGATACCTAAACAAATTTTGCTGCAGTTCATTAGCAAACACTAGTAAAACGCCATCATATTCCGATTTACCAATAGATATTTGTAGCTCAGGTTTGAACTGTGGTGTCCTTGATGCTCCAACCTAAGAGGATATCAAAACGCCCACATATCCAGATTTGCCAAATGTCCACTGTTTGTAATAAAACCAGCTTGAGATTTATACAGAAACCTGTGACTGGATTTCAGTTTCAACTTTTGGGTTTAGACAAGTGGTTATTTTTGTGATATATTTTAAGCATGTTCTCTTTACACCTCTTAGACTTAAGTGGCATTAAGTAAGGCAGGCATAACATTAGTTCTTTTTGTTATTTCATGTTTGAATTGAATTCAAAGGCAGATCTGCAGTTCTGCACTGAATATGGTTTCCTTTATATGTATGTGTATGTTTTATGTGCGCGCGCGCGCACACACACACACACACTGTACATGAAAATGCACATGCATAAATACATAGCATTGTGTGTGTTTCCAGTTTCCAAACTCTATTCTTGGTGGGGGGTTTTCCCCTTTTGATTCTTTTGAGAACACACCATGTTTGTGTTCTTCTTTCTTTCCCACACAAAAGCTCTCTCCATTTCTTAGGACCCTGGTCACATAGCCTTCAGATCTTTACAGAGGGAAGATGCAGAGGTGAAAGGTCAGCTCAGGGCACTGGCAAAAGACAAAGTCCCTTCAGCTGCCAATGTAAGCTGTGATAACAGTCTTCTCAAAGCTCATCCACTTGAGACTCTCTGCAGAAGCTCTCAGACCTTTCCAAGAGCCTGTGATGTTGACTCTTCTGCCATGACATCCAACTTTAGCATAAGTATAAAAAAAAAATTGGAAGCATCATTTCATTAAAAAAAAATGCCAAGCCTTGATACAGGGGCTATGTGTGAGAGAATACTTCTATTGCTTCACATTAATAATACAAGAAGTTGTAAATTTCAATGTTCATTTTTTAAAAATAAATTTAATAACTAGAATTTGCCACCATTATTTGTCTGAATCTCTCTGATTCTCTTCTAAAGAGAAGATGGACATAGAATTTGCTTCCTCTACAGTAAAATAGAATAACAGAGTTGGAAGGGACTTGGAGGTCTTCTAGTCCAACCCCCTGCTTAGTCAGGTTTATTCTTTTCTAAAGTTTACCCAATTCCATAGTTAGTTGCTTATTTCTGGTGTTCCTATTTATTTATGTTCAGTATTTATTTTCTAAGCAATTCAAAGTTACATTCTTGTTTAATAATAATAAATTATATTCAATGTATATGCCACCCAACTAACTCCCAGTGACTCTGGGGGGTGTGGGGGGGTCTACAATTGTTAAAAACATTTAAAAACAAAAAATAACACAGAAACACACAGCACAAGACAAAAGAACAAAGATGGCAGAGAAAACAAATACCTGGTTGGGAACACACAAAAGGGAGGGAAAAGGGTATTAAGTCATGCTTGTGAAAACTTGGGCAAAGAGCTACACCTTCGGAGCCCTTCAAAATAGCAGTAGATTTGGAGCCTTTCAAATTTTGGGGGGAACCTCATTCCAGAGATCAGGCACAGCTACAGGAAAAAGCACACTTGGGGAATCCCAAAAAGTGACATTATTTAATTGATGGAACCCATAGCATGCCAAATCAATTGCAAGCCAGATACTATGGGAGTCAAGGTGTCCCTCAAGTAACCAGGCCCTATGCCATATAACAGCTTTATAGATAGTGATCAGCTCCTTGAACCGCACCCAGAAACAAACCGACCACGAGTTCAGTTTACAAAGTAGAGATGTTTACGTGAGCATGCCCATCACTTCCTGCCCTGTTGCATTCTGAATAGAGAGTGATTTTGAGCCTAATAAAGGAGACGTTTTGTACCTCAGGGTTGAAATGAGGGGTCCTTGGTGCTCTCTGAGCTTGGTTGTTGTGCTGTGTCATGATGGTGTTACCTAGTTAGGGTAATGAAACATCTGCAAGAAAACAAGCAAGCTCAGAGAGCACCAAGGGCCCCTAATTTTGAGCCTTTCAACTTTTGTTGAACCGTTCCTTCTGTTCAGTTCAAAGATCGCTTATGTTTGATTTCCTGGCAAGATATCAGTAACATTTGTTTTATTTTGTTCTCACTGTTTGCAAATTATTCATCTATGCTATCATTTCAGATTAAGTCCTTGGGGGGCAATTTATGATTGAGCACAGGTGGACTTCTTCTCTAGCTGTAGCCACCATGACTCAAAGTGAAGAGCACAGTGACAAGATTTGGCCTTTGACAATTTGAACTGGACTTTTTTTTTTTTTAAACAACAACCTTGGAACATATGGAGTTTGGCAGGGATTTTATCAAATGGGTGAAATTAATTATACCTCACAAAATATACAGATAATTGTGAATGGAAAATTAACAAAATTCTGTAGGATACGGACAGGAACTAGAATGGGTCTTGTTTGTTTTAGCTTTGGAAGTATTGAAAAGAGATATAAAATGAGATGGGAGAGTTGGAGTGACGATCAAAAGAGAAACATAAAATATGAGTATTTGCTGATGATCTGTGGAAGATCCTCTGGAAAGAATAAAAACATTAATGGTAAAACTAAAGGAGTTTGAGATGTGAGCTGGTTAAAAATTAATCAACAAAAGATGAAAATGTTAACAAAGAATATGAAAATGGAACAACAAATGGAATTGATAATTGATTGTATTTCTATGACTAACATGAATTGTATGTTATACCAAAATAATTATGTTAAGTCATGGAATAAAATCAAGAAGGAGCTGTTAAAATGGGAGAAATTACAATTGTCATTGTTGGGGAGAATTTCTGTGATTAAAAAGAATATTTTGTCAAGAACAATGTTTTGTTTTAAACAATACATATAAATGATGTGCCATTTATACTGAAAGTTATTGACTGAAAGTTATATTTAAGTTTGTATGGCAAACTTTTGTATGGTTTGAAAATGTATTTTACAGCCTGCTGCTTAGTCTGGATGAAAGAGTGGGTTTTGCTGAGAAATAAAAAAAAAAATAGAACTAAAGGACACAATCTGACATTTAGACAACATGGTTTTCTATGGTATGATATAGTTAAGGTAAATGTTAATTTTAAGAATCATTATATTAGAAGTGGCATTTTGAGAATATAGGTCGGATATAAACCAAGACTGTGCCCAAAAATGCCTTTAAGAGACACAGCACAAGAAACATTTTATAAGAAAGAAACAGTAAAGAAAAATGAGAATTGTTAGAGCAGGAACATGAAGAATATAAGATGAAATCAAAAGAGCAATTGGCTGCAGAGGGATTTACTTTTCAATGGTTTCCTATGCTCAGTCAAGACAAAGATTTAAAGTAGATAATATGACCTTTGGAGCCGAGCAGCAGAAGGCAGAATCTGAACTATGTACAAATGATGAACATGTAATTGCTCAAAGTATAATGGAAAAATAATAAAGGAAAAAGTGTACAATAAAATGGACTAAGAATTTTGGATACAGTGTATTGCTGGAACAGTGGGAAAATATGTCCGTCGCGATCAGAACCGGTAGGGAAGGAAAGTAGAACTCACCCCTGAGTTATAAGGATGCATATGCAGATCAATATCTCAAGGATTCAGATCTTGCAAAAACACAGAATGGACGAGAGAAAGAGATGTTGTTTTGGAAAGAGGAAATGTGGAGCAGATCAGGCTGCTGATCGAAGGGGAAATAATGGGATTTTCTGGGTTTCACATTGTTCTTCGCACGAAAAAAGCCTCGACTTGCCTTTTCCTCCCCTCCACCCTGGTGAACAAAAAGCCAAAGCCTCTTTAAGGACAGCCTTTTCTAAGTTAATTATTATCACAGACGGTATTGGGATTAAAAAAAACAAGCTGCTCTCCCAGCTACTTGTTTCATTTTTATCTTTTTGGAAACGAGTAGAACATGAGCGGTGTTGGATACTTCACAGCACACCTTGTTTTGTCGATATTTACTTAGCAGAATAAATGTCGTTGGATCTCATTTATGCCTGTTATTTCAATGTCCTTGCTTTCAATGACACATCTAACTTCACGTATGCCTATTTTGAAACATTAGATGACAGTCCCTCGCTGGAGAAAGCTATTGATTTTGTGACGTTCTTGAAATGTGTCTCTTAAAACAAAACAAAACAAAAAAAGAACAGAACTTGTGGTTTCAATAGCCAAGGCAAGCCCACGTCACCCAGTAATAGGAAGTCATATGAACTACCCAAGACTATCCAATGACTCACTCAAGGAAGGTCATTCACACCTTGTCCCCAAGGAAACAAGTGGTCAACCTCCTACCCTTTCCTGGGGCCACTGAAATAGAGAAGCATTTGTAGTGATTTCTATATAGCAAGGTCAGTAAAGAGATCTCATGACACAGACCTTGCTTGAAAATGTGAAACCCCACTGGCTTTTGTTATCAATAAAAGGTCCGAGATCTTTCCAATCTGATCATTTGTTTCTTCTGTCCACTAAGCCAAGAATTGCCTCCCTCCCTCCCTCCCTCCCTCCCTCTCTCTCTCTCTCTCTCTTTCTTTCTTTCTTTCTTTCTTTCCTTCTTTCTTTCTTTCCTTCTTTCTTTTCTTTTCTTTCTTTCTTTTTGTTTTCTTTTTTCTTTTTTTCTTTCTTCCTTTCTTCCTTCTTTAACACCTAAGCAGTGGTGAAATCCAATTTTTTTTACTACCGGTTCTGTGGGCGTGGCTTGGTGGGCGTGGTGTGGCTTGGTGGGTGTGGCAGGGGAAGGATACTGCAATTCCCTCCCCTCCCCCCTCCTGGGGGAAGGATACTGCAAAATCCCCATTCCCTCCCCACTCTTGGGGGAAGGATATTGCAAAATCTCCATTTCCACCCCACACTGGGGCCAGCCAGAGGTGGTGTTTGCCAGTTCTCTGAACTACTCAAAATTTCCGCTACCGGTTCTCCAGAACATGTCAGAACCTGCTGGATTTCACCCCTGCACCTAAGATACAGCAATGCTCTTTTTTTCCTTAAAACCAACATTAAAGGGTTTGAGATTAAGTTTTGAGGAGATTTTTAAATACTGATTATTCACTCAAGGTCCCATGCCAGTCTTATGTGATAATTTAGGAAACTTTGAGGAATTAAGGTAATTTTTCCTATTGTTGTGTCCATCAAATGATGTACTCCAATTCCAGTCATCTCCAGGCTACACAATAGGAATCATAATCCAAAGCATCTGCAAGGTATAACATTAGAGAAGAATAACAGAATAACAGAGTTGGAAGGGGCCTTATAGGTCATCTAGTCCAACCCCCTCCCTCCCAAGCAGGAGACCCTACTCCATTTCTGACAGATGGCAGTCCAGTCTCTTCTTGAAAGCTTCCAGTGATGAAGCTCCCACAACTTCTGAAGGCAAGCTGTTCCATTGGTTGATTGTTCTCATCGTCAGAAAATTTCTCCTTATTCTAGGTTGAATCTCTCCTTGATCAGTTTACATCCATTATTCCTTGTCAACCTTATGATCATACTAAATTAAACATGTTGGGGAATCCTAATTTGGAACTAGGAAGGCAATCCTTCTGTTGGAGAACCTGAGGAAAGAATCTTTAACTTCAATTAATAGTATTATAATTTTTTTTTTTGCTAACTGATGAATTGCTGTATAATTAACACTTTGGCAAAAGGTGTGGTGATAGTGTCTTAAGTCATCGCTGGTTGTTGCTATTAAGCACCAAGTTTGCTTATAATAACTGAGGAGAGGGTAGACCTGGCATATCAGAGATCTAGGTTTCAGCTGGTACATTAGATACAATTTCAAGTTAGCAATGACAAAGTTATGGTTGGGAGACTGCAGGTGATCAGAGATTAGCATAGAAAATGGGATGTGAAGCATGATTGTGAGGTTGGGCTTGAGGGACAAGTTAGGCCTGCTGCTCTTGGACCAGCCTCTCTGCATCATAGCATCATCT
This sequence comes from Thermophis baileyi, assembly GCA_003457575.1. Classification (NCBI taxonomy): domain Eukaryota; kingdom Metazoa; phylum Chordata; class Lepidosauria; order Squamata; family Dipsadidae; genus Thermophis; species Thermophis baileyi. The sequence goes on along the minus strand of QLTV01002110.1, from coordinate 2,365,537 downwards.
GTATCTGAGTTGTTCAATGAAGAAGGTTGTGAGTTAATGAGCTTGTCCTAGCCGATCACAGGCTTAATCCACGTAGGCAGCCACATATTAAAACTGGATTTTGTCTTGGAGCAACTGAGATATGATCTGAGGATGAGGGACATTTTCATCAGTCCCTTGTAATGGGCAGATCACTTTCTAGTTTCCATGGGGTTAATTAGTGTCATGGATCTCTATAGGGAGAAAGAACCTATTTGATCATTCTGCCCCTGATATCTAATGGATCCTTTTGATTTACAAAAGATATCCGTGGAGTTTCCCATAGGCCTGGTGGGCATTTCTATTCTATTTGGAATATGAAGTCAGCAATGGTGATTGATTTAACAAGAATTTCCCCCCCCCCAAAAAAAAACAACCACCACCCCAACAAAAGAGATACCCAAAGCAATAGTGGCATAAGACAAAGAACAAATGAAAAATATAGGTAAGAACTCACGTTCAAACCTACACTGTGGTGGTAAGGATGATAAATCAAGCTAACTTCTCAGCTCTTATTGTGTTCAATACCCCTACCCCCCAGCAATATTGTTTAAGGTGACTTGGTTCCTATCAAGGAAAATTGAACCAGGAGATCATCTGCTGGTCCATTATAATAAATTTGCTAGGCATCTGAAAGAAATAATTTTTCACTTTCACTTGGAGTTTTACACCAGTTGGGTAATTTAATTGAAAACACAGGGGCTTTGTCTTGTAGAGTTATCTGATATAGGAGTGGGTCTGTAGATCTTAAGCAAGTAAATCAGATGGAAGACATCTGACTATCCTAGTTCTGCTGGACCTTTCAGTTGCTTTCAAGAGAGTATTGTGGGAACAGTATTTTTCAATGGTTCTCATCCTTCCTGAGTAAACAGTTCTAGTCAGTGATAATGGGAAGAGACTGGTCAAGCCCCCAGTCTCTCTATTATGGGGTTCTGTAGGGCTTGATCCTATTCCACTATATCCTTCCCTGAATTACAGTCACTTATGCTCTTATCACTCCACAGTTGGGTTACTGCAATGTACTCTGCCTGGGGCTGCCCTTGAAGATTATCCGGAAGTTTCAGCTGGTGTCACATTCAATGGCCCAGTTCATTATATTGTACCAACATTTGTCCATTTAGTAACCCTGTACAGGAGCTGAACTGGTACCCTCTGTTTGCAGTTTAAGATATTGACTTCTCTGAGTTGAATCTGCCATCCAATAAGAAGTGGGAGACCGTGCTTGCTGAGAGTCCCATCCCTGAGGGAATGCCATCTTCAGAGACCACAGGTTATGCCTTCACAATGATGGCCCCGTCTCTTGAAAAATTTACCAGGATATCTGGATCAGCCCTTGTTAGTACATTTCAGAAAATCATAAAATCACTTGAGAACAAGGAAGATCTCCAAATAGTAGAGCATTAACCTGATTAGTTATAATTGTATTACTTAATTTTTGTATTTGAGCTGCATGGTGCATAGTTGTGAATACACTTGCCTCACACTTGGAAGGTTGAGAGTTCAATCCTAGGTAGTGACAGATGTTTCTCTCTCGGGGTGCAAAGAAAAAATATTTGCTATGAACTCCACATAGGTGTCAGGAGGGGCATCCGGCCTGTAAATGCTCAGCTCCATTCAGTCGCCCTGATTCTATCCTGAATTAAGAGATTACAGGGTTGTAAAAAGAAAAAAAACCTTTTAATTTACTGCTGTTAATACCATAATGTACTCAGACTCTCTGAAAATAGAATGGCATATAAATTGTAGACACAAGTAAACAAATAAATGACCCAGAAGCCCAAATTGTTTCAGAATTCATTTTGATACTACTGGATTTAATATGTTCTTTATCAAATTAAAAGCCTTCAATAACTCTTGACATACTATATTTGTTAGAATACGTTAACTTAGATGTTCAACAGCAGGGGGAGGAATCAATAAGTAGCTGGAAAGTCTAATACATAAAAGTCAATGGAAGATAGGTAAAAAGTAAAAGATAAGCAGTGCTTGTTTTTGTTTCTTGTGCAAAAACACTTCAGTGGTCATATGACCAGCATGAGTATATGCCAAGGTGCACGGAAAATTGTTACGTTCCACTGAAGTGGCACCTCCAAGTTGCTGAACTGTTTATTCAAGAGTGCTACCCTATTCAGGGTAGCCAATGAAAAACAGAACAGAATAACAGAGTTGGAAGGCACCTTGGAGGTCTTCTAGTCCAACCCCCTGGTCAAGCAGGAAACTATTTCAGACAAATGGCTGTCCAATCTCTTCTTAAAAACTCTTCCAGTGTTGGAGCACCCACAACTTCTGGAGGCAAGTAGTTCCACTGATTAATTGTTCTAACTGTCAGGAAATTTCTCCTTAGTGCTAAGTTGCTTCTCTCCTTGATTATTTATTTATCTACTTGCAATTGCATGCTTTCTAACTCTTAAGATTGGCAGGAACTGGGGTAAGTAATGGAAGCTCACCCTATTGCGCAGTGCTTGGGTCTTGAACCTGGGCTGCCAGCTGACAAGCTCAGTGCATTTAACCACTAAGCCATCGTGCCCCTACAATGATAAATGTGCTATTTGTGTGTCGTAAATTTAAAAGTATGTTTAAGCCAATACAATTATTACTTAATGACGTGAGCTAATTCTTTGAGGCCAGTGTTCAAACTTAGGATAAGGCATAGTGGATCCCAGAAAATGCTCCATATATCAGTTTTATTCTGGATGATTCACTGGTTTACTGCGTGTACATATTTAGTTATTTTCAAAGCGTAACAATGGATTGAAAAAATAAATGAACAGAGCAAGTGAAGTGACATTATTTATCTCACATATATACACAAGCCTGGAAGAATATCCATTCTGCACAAATTATATCCATTCTGAATGACTGTTTTGCTTACTGAACAAGCATTTTACTGTGAGGAATTCTGCTATAGTACTATTTAGAAACTTGGGCAGCATAATGCTAGTTTATATATATAGCCAGAAACCAGTTGCCATATACATTTAATATTATTTTCTCTTCACAACATTGTGAAGTCACAGTGGCTAGTTCTTTAGCTGATATTGGACTTCATATATTATCTTTTTTTTCTGTTATACAAGAGTATTTAAATGACTGTTTAATGAAAAATACAAAGAGCTTTTCAGCAGAGCTCCTTCTTCCCTTCACAGTGGCATCTATAGATGGTAGTTAAAATGTACAAGGTAGTGGACATTTGTCCCCTTTGTATGTACATTTATATCCCACATGTGTTCAAAAGGAGCAGGGCCAGCATGTGTCGCTCTGTCTGTCAATATTTTGAAAACCCTTCATGCCTTTGACTTAGCATGAATTAGTAATACTGGAAATTCCAGGGTCCAATGAAAGAAATCCCACCTTATGGGATGTTCACATCAGGGGTGGGTTCCGCTTACCTTCCCTACCAATTCGCATTGCGATGGAAGTGCGGGTTTTGTCGGGGAAATTACCCTCTGCGCATGTGCAGAAGCCTCTGCGCATGCGCAGAGGGTTCTTTGCCAGCCGCGGCAACCCAAGAACCGGTTCGGGGGCGTGGACAGTCAGCCATCGCTGCCAGTTCGGCGAGCGGGTGCAAATTTATGCCACCGGTATGGGAGAACCGGTCCGAACTGGCAGCAACCCACCACTGATTCACATGTTAATGTTATTTCTCTTCCCCAAAGGAGTAATACTGTTAGTTGAAAGACTTATTGTATGGAATTTCCTCATCTAATTTCCTGGCATCAGATGTTCCTGAGCAGGAAGAAATCACAGTTCAGAAAGTCTACCGCCTCAGAAGAGAAAGTCAGAATAATGCTTACCATTATTTTACCAGTACTTAACATCGGCAAAGCTTGATTGTTGATCTTGTTGCACTGCTTTGGGACAATGCAATGATAGCCCTCTGCCAGCGAAAACGGAGCTCAGGAGGGGGGGTGAGCTCCGTTTTCACTGGCAGAGGCACCGTGGGCCGGTCCTTGAGTTTGACATCCCTGAGCTAGAGCTTCACAGAGATACAAATAATCACTGCAGTACGAAGTTATAGATGGCATTTTCAGTGAAGTTATAGGTGGTATATTCTTAGAAGTTGGCTTGTATTTGTTGACTTGTACAAGGCTCAGATGGGGATTTGGTGAAGAATGAAAATGAGATTCAGGTTGTCAGATTAATTACTTGTCAACAGATGTCGCTTCTAAAAGGTATCACCTTACCTACATTATCTCTACAATTGTTAGGTTGAGAAGCAGGATGGGGGAGAGGAGGAGAAAGGAGGAGGGAAGGATTAGTTGTTCAAAATTCATGTTTATAAATCATTTTTTCATGGTTTGGCATGGTTTGTTAAATACGGAAACCCACCCAGCTATGGTGCAAATCATACTCACGTATTTCTATGAAAGAAATGCATGTGCATGCATTTAACTTTGTTTCTCTTTGATGCAATACAAAAAGAGAAAGGGAAACATGCATTTTTCGTAGGCTGAAAGAAAACAAGGTCTTTGGCAAGATATTATACCCAGAGATTAAACTAAGTTCCATTTTTTGTGCATTTTTTTTCATCTCAAAAAGTGGGCTTCTTTTTGATTTCAGAAAGGCAGTAAAACAGCCTATTCGATAGGAATGTTCGAGAGTTCCTTTATGATATTACCTCTTGGTTTCTAATTCCAGGTTAACTACAGAGTAAGGATAAGCTTACTCATTGTAAGTAAAACAAAAGTGAGGGTGGACTTGCATTGTGCAGTCACAATCACCATCTCCTGCAGATGCCCCATCTCGAAGTCTTCACCTTCTGTGCCCTTTGCACCAACCATATTGGCTTTGCTTGTACATCATCCTTTTCTTCTGCAGGACAAGATGTACCAGTTTCATTTGAAGTTGTCCCTTAAGCTATTTATGGGAGGAGAGGAGATACAGAACAGGTCATACTTGTGCTTGTTTGTCTAGCATCCATATTACATGATATGGGAAAGTGTGTGCTCCAGACAGAGGGCTCTGCTGATCCTGAATGTTCTCCTTAGAACCAGAGAATGTCATGGGTGGGACTTCCCTGCATTCAGCCCAGTCCCCTGATAATATTGAGTGTGCTCGACAAAGGAGGAGATGGATTTTGTCCCATGAACCAATCCAGTCACTCTGGAATACTCCATGGTCACAACCACATAATTCTACAGGGCACAGATGCTCATAATATAATTAAGGGGAAAATACAAAAATGTTAAGGAAGTGTCCATCACAGGATTAAAGATTTAAAGGAACGTTTACCTCCTTTTCTTTTAAAGAACGCATTTTCATGGTTAAATCAGTCAGTTTGACTACAAATATGTTATTATTTATTTTGAAATAAAGCTGCTCTGAGTGTTGCTCAGCATGTTGTATCTCAACAAATGGACTAGATCTACAAACTGAAAAATGGCTGCTTCCCCTCTGACTTTTTAGCAATTCTTACTATCTACCTTAAGTTCTGCTTTCACTGAGAAAAGGAGAGAGAATAAGTACTGTGTCAGGGTTCTGAGCAATGCCCTAATTAAGCTGATACCTTGCAAATAAAATGACATGATGAGGAGGATTCACAGATAAGCAGGAAGGGAAGAGAACTGGTTCTGAAGAGGCAATTCTGAAAGCAATAACATTTCAGAGAAGTAAGAAACCTGACTCCGAGCTAGACCTCTTCAGGTTACAGGTGGGAGCTCAACAAAATGGTATGTTCCTCCAGATAATTATATTGATTGCTTATATATATAGAATCTATATGGAAAAATGGAAGCCAGAGAAAATAATAATGATGTAGCATTCTCTGTTTTATACTAGTTTTTCAGTTGCATGGATCTGGGGAAGCAAGACTCATTCAAGGATTTCTCCCAATTGTCAAAGATGCAGTTACAGTATCTGGATTTGGAAAAAGTAAAAGGGAACAGGTATCTAAGAAAAGATACAGAACAGAAAGGCCACAAAGATGTCCATGAATGAGACTAAACTAGTGGGAAAAGCAACCCTCTTACCTAGATGATTTCATGAAGCTCTCCTTTTTACTTTTTTTGGGGGGGGGAATGATGATTATGTATATATAAAAACAAAAGATGGTTTCCTGTGCGTATTCCATTAAGCTATGACATCAAGTTATTCTTCCTGCAGCTACTTGCCCATCTGGTGGTTGGTTCTTAACTCTACCCCATGCACTGCTGTTCTTCCCCCAGGACATTTCTGCTTCCCTGTTTCTTTTCCTGGTCTTCAGTCTATGTGCAAAAGTAGCAGGGGAGCTGTTAAGAACAGCTAAAGCCCCTCGGCAGTGGTGTGTTCCAGCCAAACTGCTCTTTGTATTAGTTTTTGATGAGTTTTCAATTTAGGTCTTTGCAGATAGAAGGAAAGAAACGACAGGAGAAGAGGGAAGGGTGGGAGGGAGGGGAGAGGGAAAATGCAACAGATGGGCCCGATTGTGCTCTCTAGGCAAATTAAGGAAGACATCTGTAGCTCCCAAATACTGGTGGTCTAAAGCAATTAGTCCCCTGTGAAAAGGGGCCTCTTGGAGACTCCTTTAGCCAATCCCATCCTGGGGAGTGCTCACGTTACAATGGCCTTGACCACAGTTCATTGAGCCAAAGAAGAAAAAGAAAGAGAGAGAGAGAGAGAGAGAGAAATTAATTCAGTAGAAGCAGTGTAGGAAGGCTGGAATCTGTATACTTTAAAATGCAAGGTTGTTTACAACCTTCTGCTTTAACACCATTTGCATCATTGGGTGGAGAGGGAGGGCAGTCCCTTCCTTTCTCCAAACCTACCTGCTTTCTGCTCCAAACTTGAAATTGGCAAAATAAGAGTTTGTGTAGACACCTACAGCCCAGTTGTACAGAGTGTGTAATCTGAAAATTGCCCAGGGACCTCAATTTTCCACTGATTTGTTTGGAAAACAATGAATGGAGACCCAATTCTCCGTGGTTGGAAGGATCTCCCCACCCATCCCTTCTGCCGCCTTCAGAAAGAGGGTGGGAGGGGGAGGGCGAACCTGTTATACGATAAGCTTCCCTTCTGTAACTGATAATTATAATGATCGTTATGATTCCAGCTTGAGCACCGGTGGATTAATCTGGTCCCTTGGTCCTCCAATTTCGATGCTCCAGGAAGCTGAAAGTGAAAAAAACTCAGAAAGGGTTTTATTTAAACTAGATAATATGGAGCCGCCAGTGGGGGCTCTTTTCCTCATGCATATTTATGATCAGCAAAGGTCTCTGTGGGAAAAGTAATCCACAAGCCACAATGGGCGAAGCAGCTCAGAGGAGGTCACAGCACTTTTAAATTACACCTCTTGGCTTTGTTCACCCAAGCACAATGGGGCTAAGAGATAGGAAGAAAGAGTCTGTGCTCTACAGCACACCCCGGGACACTCCGCAGCTCAGTAAATAAAAGCCTAAACTGATTTGATATCTTATTGGATTTCAGTTAACCTAAAAACACGTTCATGCTCAGCCATGGAGGCCGGTCAAGAGCTGATCTCTGGAGGGGAGGAATCTCTGTTTGTTAATCAAAAATTACCTTCCTTGGGATTTCAAATGGGTCGGGTTGAAGCACACAATGGAGCCATCTGCCCTCTTAACCTGTTGCTTATTTTAATTAATTGATGACATTTTTTATTGTTGTTGCTGTGATACTATTTTAAAAGGTGACTCTTGCCACATGAGTGTGTAAGTATTTCACGAGAAGGAAAGTCTTTGATGGAAAATTGGATTATGCAACTACTACTTTAAGGCAGACCTTTGTTTAAAATTCATGCCTTAAATGACTATGTAAATGTGGACAGTTTTTTTTAATGGGGATATTTTTTTCTACATAGGCTTTAACTGATGGCTATAGTAATGTTACTATTCAGATTAAACTGCAGACAACTTAATTCCTCCTCTCCTAATAGTTGGAAGGAAAACAGAATGTAAATGCCATTGCCATGATCATTGCCATCATATTTTAAAAAATAAAATTAATGAACAATAGGCTTCATGTGAATTTGTGTACAGTTTATTAGTGTATACGAACATATTTTTGAATGTGCTAATTATCTTTTTTCAGTTGTGAGTTTCCATGGCGGTTACATATATTTAAGCTTAAGGTGGTGATTTGATATTTTCCATCACTCTTTGTGCAGATTTTAAAACCAAACACTGGAGAATGTTGCACAATACTGTGAATCCCAGACCCAGGTTAACAAAACACTTTTAACCAGGTTAGCAAAACCCAACAATAAATGTATTTATACAGCATGTTATATCTACCAGATTATGGCTTAACAGAATGGCTATTTTTACACAATAATGGCTGGACATCTTCCACCGTACTAGATCACAAACCACTAAATCTATACTAGCCTGGTCTAGTACCATATATTGCTCAAATTAGCTATTGTGCTTGCACTGATACTTCTAATAATAATCTTTAGACTATAGAGCAGGCTTGTCAAACTGGCGGGCTGGATACAGCTGGCGCAGGCCACACCCAGCCCAGCTCCACAAAGGCAAAAAACATCGAGATACGTCACGATTCGGCCCGCAACGCAATCGAGTTTGACACCCCTGCTATAGGGGATACAGTGATATATATTATAGTCAGGTAAAGGATACAGTTCAATCATCTGTAGATAGATAGTTGTGGATGACTGATGCATGTAGATCAACAGGACATCCGTTCCGCATACCGTTTTCATAATCATTGGTGTCATCTCCAGCTAACGCAAAGAAGTAATGGGAAAAGAACCTATATTGGGGTAGACAATATTTTAAGCCCCAGTGGATATCTCACAAAATGAATGCCATTGGATAGCGAGTTGCAACTCCCCATGAACTAAAAGACAAACTTCTCATCCTTCTAGCTTACCACAAATGCTCTCTGTCCCCCCCCCCCTTTTCCAGCCTTTTTCCCCCCCGCGGCACCCCGCCGCCCTTCCTCTGTCCCCCCCCCATTTTTCTCTATTTTTTCCCCCCCTGGGCATCTGAGTACATTTCCAAACACCCCACAAGGCTGCAGCAGCTATGTACCATTTTTACATTCTAAGAATATATCCATTGACCTAGGGGCCAAGAAGTGCTCCTGTATTTAAAGATGATGCTAGAGGCTGGGACTTTGCTTCCTACAATGCTAAATTCCCATTTATTAATATTATGTATAAGTAAGGCATGGGTAAGCTGGAAAGCCTTAGGATCAGGTAAGGCAGAGATCAATATGCATACTGGCTACCTCTGAATTAAGAGAACAGCTGCCTGAGAATGTAGACAACCGTAAATTTAATGGACCCGTGGCTTTACCCAATATAAGGGAACTTTCCATGGAATGGTGGGGTTACCATATCTGGATCTTAATAATCTTTATGACCACTAGAGGGCAGTGAATAAAATCTACATGGACAATAGATGATAGTGGACAATAGTATGGCTCTTTGTGGCTTGTTGCCCACAAATACAGCTGCTCTGTTCTAAATCAGAGGCATCTATAGGCTCTTTCTAATGCTGGATAACTAAATATGTGTATGAGATACAGATCTGCCACAGCTCCTATAGGTATTTTCTGCAGCTCAAGCAACTTAAATTTAATAAATGGATATTTATACATGAGCAACTTGTCTGTTCAAAGATGCTTGTACCGTTTTTCCAGCCACAGCTTTTCAGAATGCTAACAAAATACTATAACTCTTTCCCTGAGACTACATACAGTTTAAAGACAATGGTGCTTCTTTAAAAGAGTGCAGTTATTTAAAAGGGTACAGGTTCCTTTCATTCAAAAACAGCCCTCTGTTCAAATGGCCTTGCAATAGGAGCGAAGAACCTATGGATATCCACATTTTGCAAAACTACAGTGAAGAACAGTCTGTCGTCAGCTGTATTCAGTAACTGTCCCATCTTACAAAATTGTATCGGATAGGACCAATAATTCTGAAATTTTAGGCTATACCTATACCATAACAAATGGGACATTTTTTTTAAATGGGACATAATTTAACGGAACATAATAAATGGGACATAATTTAAAACATTAAAATATTTTTGGAATTTTGGGTTTATTGGATGAGATACTGTGGAACAGATGTATTTTCCTGCCCATATGAATACAAACCATAAACGTGAAGCAAGGGAATGGTAAATCATCATATAATGTGAGATAATATATATCACTGGACATGATATAGAAACAGGCTTGGGAGATATTATATTGGTGCTGGCCCTTCTTCCATTGCAGCTTGTACCCTTCTCAGTAGAACTTAGATTAGTTAATGAGCGTGAAATTTTTATAGATTGGAGCACCACATGTTGCTCCCAACTATGAAAGTATAGGCTTTTAGACGGAAGTCTAGGGGAAGACTTTGAATGTAGCAGGGTTGCCTTGCTACATTTTAAAGTAAACAATACAATATAATGTAAAGGACTATGTGTGTGCACGGGGAGGAAGATAATACCATTACTTTCAGAGCTCAAAATGTCATAATGTCATGATTGCCTTCAAGCAGAGGTCTATCAAGCATCAATATTTTGACTGATGATTGCATGACATCAAGTTGTTGTTGACTCTTAGCAACCACATAGATAGAATTTCTCCACGACAATCTCCCTAACCTGGTCTTCCAGATCTTCCAATGACATCTTGCTGCTGTCATTCTTTTCCACTTTTCCCAGCACTGAAGCCTTCTCCAGAGAGTTAGATATTTACATTATGCGTCCAAAGTAAAAATTACTTTTTTACTTTGGTCTGGTCATGTATGCCTCAATGAAAACTCTGGATTCGTATTATTGTTATTGTTATTGTTGTTGCTGCTGCTGTTGTTATGATAATCCATTTGTTTGAGTTTCCTTGCATACACTGCTCCAGTGAAACTATTCTCTGTGAATTGCATTACTGTACCTATATCGCTTTTTATTTTATTTTATTTTAGCATTGTTGCAATCTAATTTTTGGCAATTTTTACAAGAGAAAAGTATTTTCATCTGGAACAACAGCCCAATTTAAGGCTATTAAAAGTACTGAAAATGTGGATTGAACACCACTTAGTGGCAGAAAAATAGATTACAATGTGAAACTTTCTGGGTTAGTTACAGTATATTATCTGTTTTGCACTGGATAGGTAGATGCGTGGAAGATAAACAGATTAAACAGGCAGGCACACAAATAACAGATTAGAGAGAGATCAGAGAGAATAGATGACAGATAGGGGAGAGAGAGAGAGAGAGAGAGAGAGAGAGAGAGAGAGAGAGAGGCAGGCAGGCAGGCAGACAATAGAGAGTTTAGACAAATTAGATTGTATAAGATACCTTTGTCCTACTTTGTGCAGCCCTGTATATTAGACTTCGACCTCCATAACTCCTAGGCATCAGAGTCAATACAGTTACAGGAGTTGAAGTCCAAGGTGCCTGGAAAACACCAGGTTAGAGAAAAGTTGATATTTCACTTTAATTATTTTTAATTTTAAAAAGTGTTTTCTCTTATTTCTTTCTAAATACATGTCTGTCAATACACAACACAAAGAGATCGGCTATAATTCCTAATACAATATTTACAGAAAAGAAATATAACCACATACAGTATATTCCTCTAAATTTCCTGGAGAAAAGACATATGAATGATAATAAGTAAATATAATCTGTTTTACATGTTACCTATTTGAGATTATATATCCATTTATCTTGGATTTGTAATACCTTTTCAAATTTTACCTCTAGATGAGAAAAAAAAGATTAACCAATAATACTGTTAACATGCCCTTTAATATCAATAATAGAGAAATAACAGAAGACAAATCTGCAGCCCAACCAACCTGATTTCTTCAGGATCTTTTATATCTGCTTTAAAAAATGTAACAGTTGTGCATTAGACCCTATGTAATGTTTATTGTTGCAATGGAATCACAGCTAAATTCGATATTCCACAAAAGCAGCTTTAAGCATAATCCTTCCTGGTTCTCCTCAGATTAAAAACAGTTCTATTTTTTTCCCACCTAACGTAAGACCTGCTGGAGGTAGGCATTTGGCAATGCACATTTTTCTGTCTAATCTTACCTTTAATTTCCAAGAGTGGCTAACCAGATGCCAATGAAAAACCATTGGCCCTTGGTGCCCATCAACTAGTACTCAGAGGCATGTTGTCTCCAGTAAATAATGTAATAAAGATTAAGTTTGTGCAATGCATCACATTTAGTTCCAAATCTAAGAGTGCAAAGGGCATAAACATAGTAGCTGTCTGCAGCTCTTTAAAGCAGCCATGTCTTTTCCCAGAAATGATTGCCCTCTGCAGCTCCATGCAAGCCCAGAAAATACTACACCGCTTGTGGTATATATCTTAATACGCCCCATACAGTCCAAAGCACCTTCTAAAAATTTAATCCAAAGCATTGCACAGGGCTAATATTCCGTATAATAACTAGTAAGTATTGTTAGCGCAATCGGATTTTGTTTTAAATCAGCTGGGTAATATCACTATAGGTTTTATTGTTAGCCTATGTTAGTGATGGTTAACCTTTTACATCACCGCATGCCGATCTGCGTGCTGGAAATGGCACGCAAAACCATCCCACCTGGACCGCGCGGCCTCGCTGGCCTTTGTGCGCGCGGGAGCACCAAAACACGGAAGAGCAGTGTTCCGGGGCGCGCCGGCACCCGAATTTCTGGTTTCCGGCGTGGACACGTATCCAACGAACAGCTGGCCGTCACGCATGCACGCGACGGAAACCTGGAAGTTCGGGTGCCGGCTCACACATGCGCGCCGGAACGCTGCTCTTCCGGGTTTCGACACTCCCGTGCGTGCGAAGGCCAGCTGACCGACGTGTGTGTGTGCACAGGAATGTGGAAGAGAAGCCAGCGAGGCCACGCGTCCCGCGCAGGATGGCTCTGCATGCCACTTCCGGCACATGTTCCATAGGTTCGCCACCACGGACCTATGTGCTGTGTTGAGTAGTTCAGTCTCAAAGTTCTAAACACAGAATTTCATTGGCTTGCCCTGGTTCTACCATTATAATCTTTATTAAATCATTTGCTAATGTGTAAAAAACCTCAAAAATTATCATCTTAGGCTGGAGCTATTTTTTATTCCCATCATAATCTTTGATTATCCTTTTTCTGTGGCTTCTCAATGGTACCATTGCTTATTTCTTTTGTCAATTCTTACCAGCTAATGTCCCACCTGGAATTTTCTTTTTATGAAAATTACTATCAGCATATATATTGTACATGTTTGCCCTAATGGACATTGCATTGTTTTGCATTAAACGAAATTACCACTTTGGAAAGGTCTTTTTTTTTCCCTGTTGATTTGCTTTTAACCAATGTAGAAGTTTTTGATTGTGACTGTTGTTCGTGATTTTGTTTTACAAAGATCAAACAATATTGCTACCAGTTAAATGAAAATCCACACATACGCTTACATGTTTAAGTCTTAGGAGAAAATTTGCATCTGCAAATTGGAAGAAAATCTGGTGCTGAAGAAGGAGATTATTATGAACAGATATGAGGGGGGAAATGTTTGAGGTTTGTGAGGGAATGTTATACTCTAGTTTCCTTTTAATCTATTCCAGCAGATGGAGCCAATAAGTAAGCAAAACAATTTATGAATCAATGTCTCAATAATATTCTACACTTCTTATATTCACTTATGCTTTAAAGATCATCATAAACAGAGCCACTTTCGGAGGCTGTCCTGGAAAATCAGGTAAACCAATTCTGTAGCATCTATTATAAGAATTTGTAAGGATGTTTAATAATAAAGTTGGGTATTGGGTACAGAGGTAATCCTCGATTTACAACCATTCATTTAGTGACCATTCAAAGTTATAAAGGCATTGAAAAAAGTGACTTATGAGTGATTTTCACACTTACGACCATTGCAGCATCCCCATAGTCACATGATCAAAATTCAGGTGCTTGGCAACTGGCATGTATTTATGACGGCTGCACTGTCCCAAGATCATGTGATCAACTATTTGTAACTTTCCCAGCCAGCTTCGGACAAGCAAAGTCAATGGAGAAGCCAAATTCATTTAAGGACTACATCACGGGTGTCAAACTCGTGGCGTCACATTGCCGTCACGTGCCGTATCGCAATGTTTTTCCCCTTCGCAGAGCTGGGGTAGGCGTGGCCTGCGTGTGATGCATCCGGCCCATGGGCCGCTGGTTTGACACCCTTGGACTACATGATTCACTTAACTGCAGTGATCTCCTTAACAGCTGTGGAAAAAAGGTCATAAAATGGAGCAAAACTCACTTAACTGCCTTGTCTAGTGCAGAAACTTTGGCCTCAATTGTGGTTGTAAGTAGAGGACTACTTATTCTAGGTCTATCTGGATTACAGTTCAAACAGTCAACATTCTTTGGTTAAAAAAGATGAAAGCAAACACTGAGAAGCAGGGGCACTCTAGGAAAACAGTATTCTAGATTACCTGGAAAAATACTTCTCTTTATCCGAGATGACCTTCTTCATATAGAGAGTATTACATATCTTGCCAGCATGCAGAGTGTTCCTATATCTGCCTATCCCAACTTAAAATCTCATAGTCAAGAAAAAATGCCAGTGTAGTTAAATAGTTGTTAGAAATATTAGAAATAAGAACTAAAGCTTGGAAGCCACAAAATTTTCAGGGAAAACCTTTGATGGCAATTAGATTAAAACCTTTCTTAAATTATTTCTGAAGACAATCATTTATTTCTTTGGTCTGGTGAAATAATAAAGCAGATACCATGTCCAAATGTAGATGCAAAAGAATGTATGTATCTTGTGTGTGTGTGTGTGTATGTGTATGTATATATAATTAGCAAAGAGAGGAAGACCATTAGACAACAAAGATATAAAGGAGTAGCATGCATGAATAGAAAAAAAAACCGTACAGTATCTATCAGGCTTTGTTTTATATAGTCCACCTTATACAGTGATCTTAAAAAGCAAAGCAGTTCCTATATGGGAGGAATGTGTGAGTACAAAATGTTTTTCAGAGAAGGGTTAATGATGGTATTTGTGCATGTGCAGTGTTTGGGGTCCAACTGCCTTAATGGGAATGTCCACTCCATTTAATTTGATTTATAAGCCCACCCACTTGGGGTCAGCTGCCCCCACCCCACTCCCCATTGCTGCTGGCATGCCACTCCCCATACATCTGTTGGACACCGAAATGTCCTTTGGACACAACAGTTCATATACATGGAGTCATTAATGACACCTGCTTTTGGTAGCTGCTAATCTGATCTTTCCTAATGGGAGCAAATACAAGCCTTTCAATCCAATTGTAAAGACTGAGAAGGTCCTCATTGATAGAGTTATTTTCTTGTTTTTCAAATAACCAACTATTTAACAAGGCTGGAGACATAACCAACTATGAATCTCTCATTTTGATAAAGAATCTGAAGGTGAAAAAGGGTGGAAAAAATTAAAACTGATCATCAAATTTCACATCTCAAAAGGCCGGAGGATATTTTAAGTGAATTCCTAAATTTTGGGTCCAATATTACACAGAAAACCTGGACATAGATGGTCACTTTTACATGCAAAGGGTGATATAAAAGGCAGGACTACAATGCTTTTATCTTTTTCCCAAAAATTTAAATAAATGCTGCCCAATAAAGCCAATGTGACATTATTAGTACAATACACATCATAATATCAATTCTACAGAAATAACAAAAATAAATGCAGATCAAAGCCATGTTCAGTTAGTGGTTTAGGGTCCCCTCCCTCCCTCATAAATCCGGATTCTCTCTCTTAGCTGTTATTTAGCTCAATATACCATAAAATGTAACCATGTGATTCATGTTGTATAAAGACTTATGACCACAACTGAGCTCAAAATTTCTGTTCCTAAGCGAGACAATTGTTAAATGAGTTTTGCCCCATTTTTCTTGCCATAGTTATTAAGTGAATCACTGTAGTGGTTATGTTAGTAAGTGAAGTAACTTACTAGTTAGTAACTTAACGCTTAAGAGAATCTGGCTTCCCCATTGACTTTGCTTGTCAGAAGGCAATCACATGACCCAGGACAGTGCAACTGTCATAAATACATGCCAGTTGCCAAGCATCTGAATTTTGACCACGTGACCATGGGAATGCTGCAACAATCCTGTGAAAAACGGTCATAAGTCACTTTTTCCAATGCCATTGTAACTTCAAACAATCAGTAAATGAATGGTTATAAGTCAAGGACTACCTGTAGTATCTCTTTTGCTGACATTTTTTTTTCACAACCTTGTTTGTGGTTTGTTATAATAAGTTATAACATTATAGTAAATTCAAATTTCATCAGCTTACATATACCACTAAAGTATTTTTGTTTGTTTCTATTCTGGTCTGGTTTTTTTTCAGTGTGATGCATTACCATACATAAACATGAGGTAGGTATAATTTGGCGTGCCACCATTCTGTATATGGGTTTCCCCACTAGCTACATAGCTACTACTGAGAAGAGGATTCTTCAGTAGATAAAACCTTGGTCTGATCCAATGAAGCGTTTCTTTCCCCTAATTCTTTCTCCTAACAGATGATTGCTAAAAAACATTCGGGAGCTTGTGAAGCACCTCCAGCACTGAGGTCTCTAAATGATCTTCAATAACAAAGCAAACAAGAATTTTAAAAAGGAGAAAATCATGTCTGACCTATAATGGATGGATATAGCTATACAAACACACACACACACACACACACAGAGAGAGAGAGAGAGAGAGAGACAGACAGACAGACAGACAGACAGACAGACAGACACAGAGAGAGAGAGAGACAGACAGACAGAGAGAGACAGACAGACAGACAGACAGACAGACAGACAGAGACAAACACACACACAGAGAGAGAGAGACAGACAGACAGATACAGACACAGACACAGACACAGACACAGAGAGACAGACAGAGACAGAGAGAGATATTACTCAATGACATACCACAGAAGTCTTGGCAATGGCAATGACCATGCTAGTAATCCTCAATTTACAATCATTCATTTAGTGACTGTGCAAAGTTACAACAGCTCTGAAAAAAGTGACTTGTGACGTTTTTCACATGACCATTGCAGCATCTCCACAATCACGTGATCAGAATCCAGGTGCTTGGCTACTGGCATGTATTTGCAGCATCCCAGAGTCATGAGATCATCATTTGTAACCTTCCCAGCTGGCTTCCAACAGGCAAAAGTCAGTGGGGGAAACCAGATTTGCTTAACAACCACATGATTCGCTCAACAACTGCAGTGATTTGCTTAACAACCATGGGAAAAAAAGATTGTAAAAGGAAGCGCATCTGCCTTGCTTAGCAACAGAAATTTTGGGTTCAATTATGATCGCAAGTCAAGGATTACCTGTCCTCTTCTATAATGATCTGTGGTCAGAGGTGGGTTTCTCCTGGTTCGGACCGGTTTGCCGAAACCAGTAGTGACCCACTGGTGACGTCACAGTGATGTCACGGATCCGGTTCGGTTGGTGCCGGTCCGTGGGTGCCGCCATCTCTTTTTTTTTTAATTTTTTATTTTATTTTATTTTTTTGAATTTTTTTCCGGTTTTTTTTCTTCTTCTGCGCATGCGCAGAAGCCGAGTTTCCGGCACTGCGCATGCATCACCATCTTGTTTTTGGCTTTTTGGGGGGGGGATTTTTTTCGGATTTTTTGGCACTGAGCATGTGCGCACACGCCCACGCGGCATGGCCACATGGTGCGCCCACGTGGCACGCCCACATGGCACGCCCTTGCGGCACGCCCACACGGCGCGCCCACGCAGCGTGGGAGGAAGCAAACTGACAGCGAGGTAAGTTAGAACCCACCCATCTGTGGTCTTGCAAAACTTGGTTGCAATGACACGAAGGGCACCTGGAATATGACACTCCACCAGATACTAATCTGGAACAAAATTAATGCACTGATCTAATGCAGGACTAAAAATTATACACAAATATTCTGCCAATATCAGGGAGAACCCCTAAAGCCACATTCTTTCTTTTTGTTGAAAACAAAAAGCAAACCACATGCCATATCCCAATAAGGGTATGCTTCAATGAATCTTGTGTTCATGTCATCCCATAGGTATAACTGTGTTATTTTTGGCATGCAAAACCATCATCATTTACTTTCAGAGATGAGAAAAATGAAACCTGCCTCTAAAATATATGGACTGTCATTCTAGATGTTGTAGTTGCATATGACTCATTTCATGTTCGTCCCTATGATTTAAATCATGAATTAGATATTTAGATGTTTAAAAAGTAAGAGTGTATAGAGTTGTTCCTAATGAGCGCAACGGGGAATGAGGCAATAAACATTATTTTGACAAAACAATCGTGAAAAATCATGAAAAACTTTCTGACTGCTTTGTTCAAGCTCAAAGAATAATTGAATATTTAAATAAAAACAAAATAACCATTTAATGCTAAATCAGAATGGAATTAATGCAGATAGTCCTTGACTTACAACCCACCACTTAGAGACTATTCAAAGTTCCAAAAAAAAAAACTACTTATAACCCAATTTTGCAGCTTTGATGGTCACACATACACAGCTGCAATCAAATGATGGCATTTTGGGTGCTTGGCAATTGACTCACTTTTGTGGCTGTTTGCAGCATCTCAGGTCATGATCACAATTTTTGACATGTTTTGCTTGTTTACAGAGCTCACTTCTGGTTTGGGGCAAAAAAAACACCTATTGATAAAATAGATTTGCTTAATGACCATGGTGTTCATTTAATAACCATCAGAAAAAAAGTCCCAATTTTGGGTCCAGGCATGTGATGCCTCAGTTTATAACCGTAATGACTTACAACTGTAATTACAGGCACAATCAGAGTCATAGGTTTAGGACTGCCTGTATTTTAAATTATTAAGACTGTGACCTTGGGTCTTAAAGGTCCCGGGGCCTCATTTTGTCCCGGGGCCACAGGATAAATCAGATTTTTTTCTCCAAGGCTGAATTAGTTTTAAGTGATCTTGGAAAATTTAGAGATGGAAGCTTTTCTAAAACCTTTCCTTATATTGGTCAGCCCTCCAAGGTAGACCAGACTAGGAAAACAAAGTTATCAATGCTAGTGTTATTTTTATTATAAGGTTACAGTAACAGAATCTTGTACTTCTGTGTCTCCTCGCTTTCCTGTATCTTCTTGAGAAATAGGGTGGGCTATGTCTGAGATGCTTTCTCAAATTACATTTCTATTCTGGACTCAGATTTCTTTTATTTGAGTGTTGTCTTGATTGTGGTACTTCCTTCTGCCCCTCAAGGCTATTCTTTCTTCCCATTACAATGTCAGCCCTCCAATAGTATCAGAGAGGAGAAGAAGGGGAAACAGGGATCATACCATAAATAGAAATAGGAGAGGTAGTACATCTGAAGGAGCCAAAGACTTTCCAGCCTTCCATTGTGGAAGCCTATAATCCAGGGCAGTGGTTCTCAACCTTTTTAATGCCACAACCCCCCGCGACCCCCTCCCCGATGCCGTGACCCCCGCCCCACTCTCTCCCTGCGCGTGATGAGGTGACAAAGGGGGCATGGCACCAGGGGTGAAATGTTCCCAGTTCGGCCGTGCCTGCGGGTCGCCGGACAGCTGGTAGCCACGGAAGCGGGAGACTTCGCCCGGACGCCGCCATTTGAGTTCTTTTACCCTCTGCGCATGCGCAGAGGGTAAAAGAACTCAAATGGTGGCGTCCGGGCGGGTGGGCGAAGTCTCCCGCTTCTGTGGCTACCAGCTGTCCGGCAACCCGCAGGCACGGCCGAACTGGGAGCATTTCCAAGATGGCGGGCTAGCGCGTGCGGTGACCCCTGTGAAAAGGTCGTTCGACCCCCAAAGGGGTCACGACCCACAGGTTGAGAACTGCTGATCCAGGGGGAAAATCTGGACTGAGGACTTTCTTTGGAGGAAAGGGCAGAAAGAGTAGTGAATAACACCCTCCTCTCTGACTTCAGCAAATTTTGAATGTTCTTAACGGCATTAGTTCCATTGAACACTGGAGTTATTTGAACCATTCAATAGAACTGTTCTGTCCAGGTGTTTCCACGAAATGAATTTAAAAGGACATAAATCTACATGGAATACACATCCATACCGAGAATCTACATATAAAATAGAATAACAGAATTGGAAGAGACCTTGGAGGTCTCCTAGTCCAACCTCCTGCTCGAGCAGGAGACCCTATAACATTTCAGACAAATGGTTGTCTAATCTCGTTTTACAAACCTCAAGTGATGGAGCACCCACAACTTCTGAATAGTTATAACTTCATTCCTCTCTGGTCCACATCCTTGTCTATGCAGTCCATGACATAGAATGTGTGATACATTGGAGTGAAAAGGATGTGTCCATCATCTCATTTCATATTTCTTTTTTTTTTTAAAAAAGAAAAGCCTTAAGAACTCCCTTTTATGACCCTGTAATCTCTTAATTTGGGGGTAGGGTGGGGGCAATTAGATGGAGCTGAACATTTACTGGCTCAGATACCTACAATTGGTAAAGGGTTGAGAATTCAAGTTATGTCCTCTGGATTAATATTTAACAGATTAACAGAGTTGGAAGGGACCTTGTAGGTCATCTAGTCCAACCCCCTGCCCAAGCAGGAGACCCTACATCTGCCTCTACCTAGGATCAAACTCACAACCTCCTGATTGTGAGGCATATTAGTAGATATAAGGCTTTTTTGTTTTTGTTTTAAGAAAAGCCTTATATCTAGTAATATTAATCCAGAGGGCATAACTTGATATTCTCAGCCTTTACCAATTGTGGGTATCTATTTATGGACCTTTGTATCAGAAGAATGGAGATACTTGTGGAACAGATTGTGGAAGACATAGGAGAAATGAGTTAATTTCTTACTAAGCTTTCTGTCAAAGGAAGGACATTGGTACCTTAAATGAAATATCTTAAAAACTAAAAAGGGTCAAAATTTAACAAGAGTAAAAGGATCAGAAGGAGAGAAATATATAAATCTGGCAGTTTCATTCCACTTCCCCTTGGATAGCAATTTTTCTTATAACATGGAAGACTGGACAGTTCTACCTCTCTAAAATTCCAACACTTTCGATATTTTTAACCACCGGGCTAGCTAAAAAGAGATCACTGGATCCTGAGTACCAATAATGCAAGTAATACAGATTATTTTTATACAGACCTCAGCCTGTGATCCACGTTTCATCTTTGGAGTAACATTTCTTCCTAATGGTAACATCAACAATCAGACAGGCTGACAACTAAAGCTATTCGGAATCTTCCCTTGATCTTTAGGCAAGTGCCTTCCTTTAATGGACAAGGTCATGCTCCTTCCTGTCCCTGCCCCTCCCCTTTAATAGCAACTGCTTGCAGGGATGACCCTTTTTGATAACGGAGTCAGAGAGGTCAAAAGCCGGTACTAATTGCTGTCCCTTAAGATCTCTGGCTGCCTTTTTTTGGGGGGGGGGTATTCCAAATATATGACCTCCAAAGGTGTTGGAAATACACCCTTTGGAAACAATACAATTGTACCTAGTTTACTTATGGGCACCTGTTGCATTTTCTAGGATTAGCCTTGTACATACAGCTCTAAAGTGCATAATCAAATACTTAACAGCAGTGTGATTAATGCAAAAGAGTTTTGCAGCAGCCAAAATTCCTTTTAGCATTATTTATGGCAGTTGAAGTTTCCATGGAGTTCAGTTCCTATTTCTCTTAGCTGTCAGGGTATGTGTTGTTTCTATGTGTCTGTACCTGTATACATGCAGAGAGTGGGAATATTTATTGTACTCTGTTCTATTGTACCATTGTTTATTTTATGGTTGAATCATTGTTTTCTTAGCGTCGATTGAGATTGAAGCTGATACAGGTTTCTTATATAGAAACACTTCCACAGGTTCAGAAAAAGAAAATAGCAACCGGAAGAATCAAATATGAGACTATATGATAAAAGAGCTTCTCTTTTCTCTTTTGTCATGGGATCCTATTTTGAAATAATGTTTAAAATAAATGGTAGTAAAAAGGAACCCACATTACATTGCAACAACATAAAAAAGCTTATTGGCGGCTTAATTAATTTTCAAGATAGTACTCCACAAAAGACTGGAAAAGTTATTTATTTGTTTGAATGATATTATTTGTTTCTTATCTGTTTCCCAACAGAAGTAGGAGGCAGCATGACAGACCCTCTGTGCCACGTTCCAAAAATAATACATATAGACAAAAAAAAAACACCAAAGAAATAAAAATAATAAAGCTTTTATCCCACAGGGGAAACCAGAGGCAAAAGTTAACATGATATTAAGTTTCATAGAGAATCCCCCACAATTTCAAAAAATTTAATTGGACAGCATTTTTTGTAATATTGAATTTTTCTGTTATCATTTTAATGTTTTCTTCTGTTTTGTTTTCTTTTTCTTTTTGATGTGCATTGTATGGTTTAATTCTTTACAGGGGTATACCTCCTTTTATAATACCTTAAATGAAAAGAAATTGAATACCTTTGTTCTTTATTACTTGTGCTAGTTGTGTTTGCTCAAAAACTCTCAAATAATTTAAATATGAGCCAGCAGTGTGCAGCAGCTTCCAAAAAAGCCAACACAGTTCTAGGCTGCATAAACAGAGGGATAGAATCAAGATCAGGTGAAGTGTTAATACCATTTTATAATGCCTTGGTAAGGCCACACTTGGAATACTGCATTCAGTTTTGGTCGCCATGATGTAAAAAAGATGTGGAGACTCTAGAAAGAATGCAGAGAAGAGCAACAAAGATGATTAGGGGACTGGAGGCTAAAACATATGAAGAACGGTTGCAGGAACTGGGTATGTCTAGTTTAATGAAAAGAAGGACTAGG
>QLTV01002110.1:2328218-2342684 GCA_003457575.1 Thermophis baileyi | reverse complement strand
CCATTTGTCTGAAGTGGTGTAGGGTTTCCTGCCTAAGCAGGGGGTTGGACTAGAAGACCTCCAAGGTCCCTTCCAACTCTGTTATTCTATTCTATTCTATTCTATTCTATTCTATTCTATTCTATTCTATTCTATTCTATTCTATTCTATTCTAATATTTTATCTACTGAAAAATGGATACTCATGGTAAAGTGATGATGAGGAAGGCAGCGCCTTGTCAGCCTTTTACTGATCAGTATTTTACTCTCCTTTCTTTATCTTCTCTACACTTTAAGGATTGTCTTGCCTAGCATTCCCTGGCTCTAATGAGTCAGCTGCAAGATGGAATAATGAATACTGAACAGAATAAGACAGATAAAGTAGAAAATAAGCCCTTGGAGACTGTGATTGAGCCTCCTCAGTCTGAAGAATAATATGTATAACAATCATGTTTATGGTTCATCTCTCATACCGTTATATAGGGAAGCAACAGAGAAGTATTAAGGGACTTGTTTCAGTTTGGGACCTGGAAAAACCACTGATAAAGTCTGGTCTGGCAGAATGCAGAGCTTTGCCAGCCTTTATAGCTGAGATGGCTACAAAAAGGTGAGATCCATTGACACATAAGTTGTGAAAAATGGAGCAAGGACACCAGTCAAGACTATTCTTTCACTGACTGCATCATTGGAATTATGGAACATCTGAACAACAAGTAGCTGATCAAGTAAAAACTTCAGGAAGTTTAAAATAAATCATGAAGAGTAAAATTCTTGCAAATTAAAGAGGAAGATAAATATTTTTTTTTAAAAAAAGTGATAACTATTCTTGATAAAGAAAATGATCATGGAAAAAATCAGAGGTGGGCTTCACATAAGTTAACAACAGGTTCGCCTAGTGCAGAACCGAAAATGTGAGTGCGCACGCACACACACGCTTAGCTCGCGTGCAGCTTCAAACACACGGCGATTTCATGTGCACAGCTTCCAGCACACCTTCTCGGGCAGCCGCGGTGAGTAGAGCAGGCAAGGCGCAGAAATCAGACGGGCTGTGTGGGCAGGCGAGCGAGCCAGAGAGTGAGATATATAGGACAGGATAGCGCCAGGGCGGGCCCAGCCGGTGGTCAGAATTACCGGTTCGTCCGAACCGGCAGCAGCCCACCTCTGCCTGTGACCCTCAAAGGGTTTATATAGGACAGGATAGCACCGGGGCGGGTGGGTGGGCCCAGCCAGTGGTCGGAACTACCAGTTCGCCCAAACCGGTCTGAACTGGTAGCAGCCCACCTCTGGAAAAGATAAGCTCAAACTCAAGGATAAGAAAGCCGGAAAGCTAACGATCAGTCCTGAGTCAATTCAACTCAGAGGCTTAGTTTAAGAAGTAGAAATGGGGAAACTACAGCATGCCTACTGACTTATACCAACTTAAGGACAGCCTTTAAACAATAAAGTAGAAAACCTGAAAGACATGGAGCTGACACACCTGTCAGCTACAGTATTTGCTGCCTTCTGAAAGGGGCAAATAATTTTGTCTGGCATTTACACCCTGATAAAAATAAGCTAGTGTTCTTAATAATCCAAGTCTAGTTACCTAACTTGACTCAAAGGATTACTTTCTCCATATTATTCATTCCTTGTCCCACTGGTTACCTAATTCAAGGATACTGCAAGGACTAATTAACTATCCTATAAATACAATTCACACCAAGCAATAGGAACATTTTCTTCACATAAAGTTGCTGAACAGGTTTTTAGTTTGAAACCTATACTCGTTCACCAAAATGCTTTAATATTGTGCTTTTCCCCAAAATAATTTAGTTACACATCCTCTCAAGCCTATGAATAATGGAGAGCCAAAGTACTTGAGCACCACAGATGCTCTGTTTAAGGAAAAGCGAGTAACAGTTTCTGCATAGCTGGGAGAGTCTCCCTCCAGTGGTCCTTTTACACTTCAGGACAAGCAGCAAAATGCAAGGGGATATTGAAAAACTGTACAACCCAGGCAGAAAGTGTACCCCATCTGCTACTTTCTTCTTATCGCAGAATCTCCTTTCTCTGAGAAAGAAATTTGATGGAATACTTGACTCTTAAATATTAGAATTATAGTCTCTTAACAACTTGGCATACCTTCTTATTCACTTTATCCTATCTCTCAAAGTATTCCAATAGAATTTGCTGTTATAGCAGATTCTTACAACAGTCATGTAAAGCAGTTAGTTGGTGTTCGTGGATGCACTCTGCTAGTCCTTGTTTAGATAACGTTG
The DNA here is from genome assembly GCA_003457575.1 of Thermophis baileyi. Taxonomy (NCBI): domain Eukaryota; kingdom Metazoa; phylum Chordata; class Lepidosauria; order Squamata; family Dipsadidae; genus Thermophis; species Thermophis baileyi. Next base: position 2,340,448 of record QLTV01002110.1, on the reverse strand, counting down.
TTGATTGTCTCATATGTCTTATCTAGTTATTTCTATATTTTAGATTATAGATTAGATGAAGGTGGGGCCTCCCTCTTTTTACCGATCTGGGATCAGTAGATATGGTGCATAAATGCTTTAAACTCAGGAAATAACGGATAACCTAAAACAGGAGTCGTTTTTCTTATGAGTATCAGCAAAATACTGACCAAAGACTTTGTCCTTTGACACTTACCCTGGGAATAAAATGTTTACATAATACTGTATTTAAAATAACAGCATTGGTACATTGTTGAGCAGGGCTGACAACTATAGTAAAGATTTTTGGCTTTCTTCAGTACTTCCTCTTCTGAGCTCACCTAAGCAATATCATTTTGATCTCTGTAAACAAAATTAAATATTTCAGTGGCATTAAGCCTGAACAATGAAAATGAGTGATCCAGCCGTAGCCTTTGTTGGCTTTATTATGACAAGCACTACGGCAGCTGGTCTGTCAGTCACACCATGGGAAGCAGGAATTTTGATGGCTGATTTTGCCACTGGGAATAATTAACTTTTGATTAGCAGGGTCAACAAGGACAGAAAGAGTGTAAAACAATAGGTGAGAAAAGGGGAAAGGATCTTGTAGAGTTGTCAAAGCAGCTCCAGATTATGTACGTGCAAGCTTCACATTTCTGGAAGTTGGATAGTGTTTTAAAAAAAAAACACCTTGTACATAAAATTGCCCCATTTTTTAAAGGTCGGGATGTTCACTAGTTTGAAAAAGATCAAGAACGGTTAAGGCTATAAAAGACTATGTCAATTAATGATAGGACATAACAGAAATGGAAGAAAGATTCATATACTCCAGTTCAATTGCTGTTACATAGTACTGTCAAGACCCTTCTAATTTTAGAACGTACATTTTCATCTTTGTGACAAAATGATTTATAACATTGACAGTTTTCTGTGAACATGAGAATAGCATGCTTCACAGGCTTAAAAAAATATCCTTTGGTTGATAATATTATTAAAATGTGCTTTAAAAGGCAATCAGGTTTACAAAATACATAATGGAGCGCTAATGGAGTAGCAGAGAGTAACTGAGGGCCAAGGAGAGAGCTTAAGAACTTTAAGATATATGATATTTTAAGTAGAAAAAAAAAGATTACAGACTTCTCACTAGAGGAAGAATCTATCTGGCATTTGCACTGATTAATAAAAGAGCTTTATCTTAAAGCAATAACATAGTACCTATTCTAGATACCTTTCGTACAGGAAGTCAATTCTGTTTTCCCTGTTCAGAATTGTACAGCTATATGCATTATTGGAATCCATTTTCCCCTAAGGCAATAAGGGCAGATGATGGGGCAAAGGGCAAGATTTCGAAGCTTCAAATATTGCCAGCCTGTGTTGGAGTTAAGATAATGAGTGAGATGGATCATTCTCTCAACTGAGTTCCTGAATTTCCCTCATGGACAGATGTAAACCTCATCAGAAAAGATACTATTACAGATAATCCTTGCCAGGGGTGGGTTCCAACTTACCTTGCTGCCGGTTTGCTCCCTCCCGTGCCACGTGGGCACACCTCGTGGGCGCGCACGCGCTTCACGCGCATGCGCAGTAGCAAAAAATCCCAAAATAATAATAATTTTTAAAAAGCCGAAAAAAAGATGGCGACCGCATGCACAGTGCGGGAAGTCGGATTCTGCACATGTTCACAAGGGAAAAAAAATTCCCCCCAAAAGAAAATTCAAAAAAAAATTCAAAAAAAAAAGATGGCGGCCCCCACAGACCGGCACTGACCGATCCAGTTCGGTGACATCATCATGATGTCACCAGCGGGTCACTACCGGTTCGGGCGAACTGGTCCAAACCGGGAGGAACCCACCCCTGATCCTTGCTTAATGAAGATAATTGGAATTTCCATCACTAAGTCATGTGGTCACAAAGTGTGATGTCATGTGACTCCATTGCTAAGTGATGGCAATCCCAGACGTCCCCATTGCCATTAAATAAAAATTATGGATCATTAAGCAAGAACCTCATGTGACAGTGACTTGTAACTTTTTTTTCCTCTTAGCTTTCTGACTTTCCTGGACTTCCAGAGGAATTGATGGATTAAGCAATGGTGGATACAGAGTAATGGCTTCAATCCAATCAATGGCTTGTCTATTTTCAAAATCAGTTTCAACTTGTTGGTCAATGGATATATTGGGCTAAAAAGGCTCTATGTGGAACCATTATATACTAGTTTTTATTAGAACGGGATGGAATTTGCTATACGGTTAGATATTCAGAAAGGTAAATTTGGTAGGGAAAAAAAGGACAACTTGAGTGTGTGAATGCAATTGAACTAAATAAACACTTTCTCTCCATCAGCATTGCACAGCAGCATTACAAGGTAAATCTTCACATGTACATTGACACAGGCAAAGACATGACATTCAGAGTTTAAAAAAATTAATTTGAAGGTACATTTTTATTTGCTATAATTTACTGAAGGTTGATGGATCATAAATACATAAGATTAGGCATAATGGAGAGTTTGGATAAAATGTCACAAGATAAATTAATACCATTAGCTGCTTGCATCCTGGGGCTTTTCCATTATGCATCTATGTGAGGATCATTATCCTGGATCATGGTGGGAAATTTTTATACCAATGACTAATAATTGGAACCATATGCAGGGCTTTCTTTCACCTAGACCTTCCTTCCTAGATGTCAATTCCTGCTACCTTGTTATTGAATAAATGAGGTCCCTGGTGACTCAGAATTCCCTTCTGTTATTATAACTAATTTATTTATTAATTTTCTAGTTTTGACTGAAGGTATATATTATTGAATGCACTAAATGCCACCAAGATTCTGAAATATTCCAGTTTCTCAGATGATTTCAAAATAATATGGTGGTCAGCCCAAAATTTGGGATAGCGAACAAATTAAGAGCAAAGTATTTCCAGATACCATGTGTTTAGGAACACTGAACATGTCAGCAGCTTATTATTCATTATAAAATTGCATATTTAATATGGTGTTGATATTGCATGCTACCCAGAGAGTTTTGGGATTGGGGTGGGAACACAAAAAATCCAACATGTGGGAGACAGTAAAAAAAAAAGTCAAGGTCTCAGTAGTGCAGTGATATAGTAGTCTCAATCCACTATACATGCATGTAAAGTTGATTTACATATAAAGGGAAGGGCCTTTTGTTGTGCCACTGTGATTACCATATTGACTTTTTGGATTCCTCTACAGCAGGGGTGTCAAACTCGATTTCATTGAGGACTGCATCAGGGTTGTGTTTGACCTCGGGGGATTGGGTGGGCATGGCCAGGGTGGGCGTGGCCAGCTTGATGTCACTTGTGTCAGGGGCACCTATGTTTTCGCTGGCAGAGGCACCACGGGCCAGTCCTTCGCTGTTTCCAGGGCGGCCCCGTGGGCCAGATCTAAGCACCCTGTGGGCCGGATCTGGCCCACGGGCCTTGAGTTTGACACCCCTGCTCTACAGGAAGAACTGATACATGATGGTGCTCAATCTTGTGCCAATGGTTCAGTGATCATGAATATCCTCGGATACCCTTGTCATCAGGCATAGGTTTTTTCATTTATGGATCTAAGCAGATTCATGTTATAACTGTTTCATTCTTTTACTTTGTTTTCAATAAGCTGTAAACACAGTTAAGGCATAATTTGATACCTAACTTAGAGGAGAATTTGCAAAATGTGTATCAATCAGAAAAGCTTAGATCATAATCCAACTCCACAGGCCTCTCCTTTATTGTATCAAGATTTTCTTAACCTCACTCTCTTCTCTCCCCTGTGGATGGTTGTATGTCTTCCTCAATCACAGGTCCTCTGGGACTGATGATTTTGCACAATATCTTAGCTGTTCCTAGCACTGCACTTTTCTGGACAGAGAGCTCTGATGTTGTTCCCAGAATCTGTTGGATCCAGTCTCCCAGTTTAGGCATCATGGCGCCAAGTACCCCTACCACCACTGGAACCACTTTGGGCTTCACTTTCCACATCCTCTCTAGTTCTCCTTCAGGCTCCGGTACTTCTCAAGTTTCTCAAATTCCTTTGTCTTGATGTTGCTGTCACTTAGCACTGCTACACCTTCACCAGTTTTCTGGTCCTTGTCTACTACTACAATGTCTGGTTGACTGGCCAGTACTTGCCTGTCCATCTGCACCAGAAGTTCCACAGAAAATTAGCCCTGTTATTCTTCAGGACGTTTTGTGGAATTTCCCATCTGGACTTGAGAGAGTCTAGCCCATATACTGTTCAGATGTTCTTGTACACAATGCCAGCTGCTTGGTTGTGCTGTTCAGCGTAGGCTGTTCCTGCCTGCATCTTATACCCTGCCACCAGTGGTGGGTTTCAAATATTTTACTACCGTTTCTGTGGGCGTGGCTTGGTGGGCGTGGCATGGTGTGGCTTGGTGGGCGTGGCAGGGGAAGGATACTGTAAAATCTCCATTACCACCCCACTCCAGGGGAAGGTTACTGCAAAATCCCCATTTCCTCCCGATTAGCTGGGACTCGGGAGGCAGAGAATAGATGGGGGCGGGGCCAGTCAGAGGTGGTATTTACCGGTTCTCCAAACTACTCAAAATTTCTGCTACCGGTTCTCCAGAACTGGTCAGAACCTGCTGAAACCCACCTTTGCCTGCCACTATGTGTTAGACTCTTTCTGAGGTCTCCCTGCACAGTCTGCATTTTATATCCTGTCTAGTGTGATAGATACTTGTTTCTACGGAACTTAGTGCCTGTTCTTGTACTGCTATGATCAGTGCCTCAATGCTGTCATTTAGTCTAGCCCCTTCCAGTCACTGGTAGGATCTCACAATCTTCGAGACCACCTTCTACCTCATAGTTCCCAGTGACCGGTAAGATCCCACAGAGTTGGTCTCCTCCAGGTCCCGTCAGCTAAGCAGTGTCGGCTGGCGGGCCCGCGGGGAAGGGCCTTCTCTGTGGCTGCCCCGGCTCTCTGGAACCAGCTACCCCCTGAGATCCGGACTGCCCCCACCCTATTGGCCTTCCGGAAAGCATTGAAGACCTGGCTTTTCTGGCAAGCTTGTGGCCGTTGATCTCGCAATTTGCGAGGTCCGGCCTTGAATGATATGTATGTATGTGATTGTTAACTGGTTTTTTAAATATTTTATGATGTTTTTAAATGTATTTTCTATACCCTGTTGTAAGCCGCCCAGAGTCCTTTGGGAGTTGGGCGGCATAGAAATACAATTAATTAAATTAAATTAAATTAAATTAAATGTCAGCCAAACTCAGATATCTGTCAATATCAATTATATTACAACTAATTTGACATTTAGGTAGTAGGGCCGGGAAACACTTCACTCAAAAAACTTCAAGTGCCATTGCCAGTTACATTAGAGAATGCTGCATTAGAATGGAGAATGATTTGGAGCAGTTTCAGTTGTCCATATGCTTATGTTATGGTGAGGATCAGTTGAAACACATTAAACTAAATCATTATATTTAATCCTGTATAGATCCAGAAAAAGGTCAATATGCTGGATGTATTCTCATAATGTGCTAAACTAAAAAAAAGTTTGATTATGTCACAGGTGGATCTTTAATGTTGCTTAAATGATCATTATTCTAGATTTTGACAAATTGGGTTTTTATTTACAGTTTGTCACAAGTTACAAATGCCTGTTTCTGCAAACTCAGAATGGCATCCATTTCAAGATCTATCAATGTGATAAATCATAAAAATTGATTAAACAGCCATATTTGATGGGGAAAGGTAGAAAATGGCAACATATTCATTATCTGAACTTTTTTTTTAGAGGATATTGTAAAAATGTGGTCATTATTTTATTAGAATTTCTATCATATACATTTTTTGAACAATATGTAACTAGTAAGAAAGTAAGATATTGTCAAAAGAGCTTTAATCTAATTTTAGTTCATCTTTTTGTCCAGATACATGCCCTTGAGATGACCAAATTTACAAAATCCAAATTTGCAAGCTTGGTAACAGTAACCATTTCAGTGGTTACTGAGATAGTTGAAGACTTTTTTAAGGTAAAATTGATCTAACTAGATAATACTATATATTCTTTCCCATTGCTTAATCTTAGACAGATGCCAGTATAATTTCGTTTAAAAGCATGTAGCTGACAAAAACTATATTCTAGTCAGGCCTGTTATTCTCATCATCTGTTTTAAGTTAAACATCAAACACAGCTACATCATTCTTTGTTACATTCAAATCTTTAACAGTGAGCCCTTGTTCAAGGAGGGGCAAGCCATTCCTGGTCAAAGCATGTTGGGGTGAATAAGTAAATTATTATATCTATGCACTATGCACTTATTTAGAACATAAAACATAGAATAATAGGGTTGGACGGGACCTTGGAAGTCTTCTAGTCCAATTCCCTGCCCATGGCAGGAGACCCTATAATATTCCGGACAAATGGCTGTCCAGTATCTTCTTGAAAACATCCAGTGATGGAGCACCCACAACTTCTGGAGGCAAAGCCATTCAACTGATCAATTGTTCTCACTGTCAGGAATTTTTTTCTTAGCTGTAGGTTGGATCTCTCTTTCCATCTGTTAGTTCTTGCCCTGCCCTCAGGTGCTGTGGAGAATAGGTTGACCCCCTCTTCTCTGTGACAGCCCCTCAAGTACTGAAGGCTGCTATCATATCACCCCTGGTTGTTCTCTTCGTTAGATTAGACATACTTGTTTCCCTCAATTGTTCATCATATGGTTTAGCCTCCAGATCCCTTATTATCTTTGTTGCTCTTTTCTGCACTCTTTCTAGGGCAGGGGTCTGCAACCCGCAGCTCTGGAGCTGCATGTGGCTCTTTCATCCCTCTGCTGCGGCTCCCTGTTGCTCAAAATATGCATCACAACCGCCAATGTGCGACAACCGCCGGCACGTGATTTATTGAGCTTTTTGACCCATCTTTTTTTTCGGAGTTCAAAATGTTTTTGTTGCATGCAGAAATAAAAATGTGTTTTCTCTGTTAGCAGGTCATTGATTTCATAAATGCAACACATTATAGTTTTTTTATACATAGCATAAAGGTAAAAACTGATATATGCAGTGTTATCTTCATTTTAGATGTCAAAAGGGTTTTGTGGCTCCCAGTGTTTTCTTTTCTGTGGGAAACGGGTCCAAACGGCTCTTTGAGTGTTTAAGGTTGCCGACCCCTGGTCTAGGGTCTCAACATCTTTTTTTGTATCATGGTGACTAGTATTTGATGCAGTATTCCAACTGTGGTCTAGCTAAATCATGAAGTAACCTAGAAAATGAAAGTAGACTGCTATTATATAATGGGGGAAAGAAGAAAGTTGCCCCAGTAGGGAAGATTTTGGAAAGCATTCAAATGTCTAAATTTAGAATGGGATTGATCTTCTCAAGAACCACTAGAAGCAAACAATTCCAGAGGATCAGCTTCTCTCTGAGAAGAAACAATAGCTATTTATATATCGCCTTAATTAATGGGGAAATGTGCGGATTTATTTCATACGTTTTAATGATAATTTGTAGCAAATGCAACATTATTTTCTTATAATCAGTCATAATGTAGTAATGCAAGTAAAATATCAGCTGGTTTATTGAAATCTCTCCATTACAGCACCTCTTCACCCTGTCCCAACCTCTAATTATACTTGAAATTATTGCAGTGAAGTTCTAGCATTATTAAGCACTCCAAAACCCTTTAATATGTCTTGATACGGCTGGTATTTGAGGTTAAAGACTAAATTACACATTTCCCATAATCTCTAACAGTCATCACCTTTGTTGGTAAATGTTAAAAGTGTTTCCATGTGGCTGATAGAATTGGCTTATATGCCATAAATTGCCTTCTCAATTGATACAAGGCTACAAATTACATTTCCACATTGTACAGCTTAAGTGGTCCTTTCATTTAATTGGCTTTTACAGGCATTTATATTTTCATTTCAAGATTGGAGATTGATTAAAAATGAAAGTGTTTTTAAACTTTACTGGGCTGGAGTCACCATTTCTAGAGATCTAAGGAAATATAAAAAAATTCTGCACTAAAATCAAGTAGTTCATGAAGATAGGGCTAATTTTCCAAAACCCTTCAGCAAAGATTATTTTAAGTTGAATTATCTGCATTTTCATTGGCTTCAACTTGACAGTTCAAAAAAATCCCACTGGCAATTCAAAACACAAAATGCAACCTTGTGAGTTGGGGGAATATTACAATACACAAATATGTATTTTCTCTGGGAGATCTTTTGTTCTTATCAGAAAACCTGGATAATCTTCCATAACTTTTTCTTTTCTAGATAGTGAACTATAGTTCCAACAAACTCCAGACAGCTAGTCACTGAATCGAATGTTAAACATCACTAGCTGTGATGTCCCCTTGAGCTTCCAGGAACACTTTCTGCAAAGGGAGGATCAAAACAGGCAAAATGGTGGCAACATAGGAGCAGGGGCTTCACTTGCAATACAATGACTGATATTTTGTCCTTTTTCAAACATATTCCAATCCCCCCACCCCTAAATGAATGATGGTGGCCTCTAGGCAGAACCCAGAGAGGAAATGTACTAATCCACAACAGTATACATCCGGCTTGCTTTTTTTTTTTCATGAATTTCTGAATAAACTGTAATTTCCTGGGCTTGGTTAAATTGTTGAACTATCATTTGGTTTTATGAGAATGCATCTTCTGCAGTTTGAATTCATAAAGCATAGCTTGCGCAGCACGGTGCTTACATTCCTATAACGTCAAAATCTAACAAGTCATATTACAATTCCAGAGTCTATAACAAAAGAAGACAGCCAAATATGTTGGGATTCCCTTTGCTTTTTCAGAGAAATAGAATTGTTTTGTAATTAATTGTTCAGTTCTGTTCCATAATGGGCAGAAATGATCACATGTTGACCCACCTACACATAATGCTGAACCATAAAATTTGTTTTGTTTTACTGTTGTTTGAACAAGGCCATATAGCTTGTTCCATATAACGTAGTTTATAATTACATTATCTGTGAATTTGGCCAGTAGATCAAATCATAGAAGTCCACTATGTTTTGTAGAAGACCCCCCTAGAATGAGCGGCTTCTTCACTAAGTTTGGAAAGGACAACTTCTCAATGAACCAAGGTTTAAAGTTTTCCTTTAAATTGTTCATTTTATACATCTTTTGTTCAGCACAGCAGAATAACTGCAAACTGAATTAAGAACTAAAAAACGCTATCAGAATGCCAGCATTTGATGTATTGTACTAAGCTACAAGCCACCACATAGATTCCAAGGCACTTTGACTCTCCATTAAAGGAATTATTTGTCGGATAACTGAAAACACCTGGGTGCATGGAATTTCCTGCTGCAGCTCAGCTTTAATTTCCTCAGATAGTAAAAAAAAAAAAAACCAAAGGTGAAAGAAAGCACCAATCAATCAAAATAAATTGCCAATGCACTGTAGCAATGGTAGTATTTTCAAAATTAAATTCTAATCTCCACATGATTTGTTCTAAGTTACTTTTATTCAAGCCATTCATCTGCCCCACCTTTGTGTTTTCAGAGTTTTTGTGTAGAACCCCGTAATTATTAACACCAGTTTCCCAGGTCATCATTTCTGTGTGATCAAAAAAGAAATGTGAACCAAAACAGCCTATGTTTTGCTTGCTTGAATAATTGTGACTTTCTCAAGAGTTATTTAGCACCAAAGTTCGTAGACATCCTCTTCTGCTCATCAGCATTCATGGAAATGTCCCAAAGGTGCTTTTTCAGGATGCAACTGGACTTTCTTGTTTTTTCCTTTTGAAGACGTTTCACTTCTCATCCAAGAAGCTTCTTCAGCTCTGACAGGATAGTCATTCCCCACTATCCTGTCAGAGCTGAAGAACCTTCTTGTTTTGTACAAGAAGAGTTAACATAATAATGAACCTTTTACTTACATGTTTTCTTCTTCATCACAACACAGTTGTGTCATTTTAAATGCAAAGGAATGCCCTTTTATTTGTTACACCAACACCAAAATTTTGGCAGTTTATGGAAAAATCTAGAAAAAATTAATCTAGTGCTAAGGAACAAAATATTGAAGCACTTTAAGAAAATCCATACAGTGCATGAAACCTAACAAGTAATTGTTGAAAGTCTCATTACATTTCTAATACACAATTAGTCTGGATTATGAATTTCTTTTGTGGGCAATATTACACTCTAGTTTATTATATGTATTTTTAAAATCTGTTGTATTTTTAAAATTTGTATTTTGTTCCACTTGTCAGAATGGTGTAGGATCTTCTGCTTGAGCAGGGGGCTGGACTAGAAGACCTCCAAGGTCCTTTCCAACTCTGTTATTCTGTTATTTGAGGAAAAAAACATTTTCTAATGATATATGCAAGTGTGCATAGTGCCCTCTACTGGTTGAAAATAATAACTGCGTCATTTCTGCTAGCATTTCCCCTTTCAAGATAAAGGAAAGTCTTTTACATAACATGTTGTGTACAGGTAAACTTCAACTTATGTTCTTTTAGTTACAACGGCACTGAAAAAACTAACTTATGACCATTTTTCACACTTACAACCATTGCAACATCCCCATGGTCATGTGATCAAAATCTAGACACTTGGCAGCTGACTCATATTTATGACGGTTGCAGTGTCCTAGAGTCATGTGATCATTTTGCGACCTTCTGACAAGCAAAGTCAATGGGGAAGCCAGATTCACTTAACAACTGGGTTACTAACATAACAACTGTGGTGGTTCACTTAACAACTGTGGCAAGAAATATCGTAAAATGGGGCAAAATTCACTTAACAACTGTTTCACTTAGCAACCAAAATTTTGGGCTCAATTGTGGTCGTAAGTTGAGGACTCCCTGTATTATATTCATTTTGAAACACATATTGTTATTTTATATAGATGTAATATCCAATTCACATTTAGTATTGACTCTTTTTTATCCTATATATCCTGTATCTTTTATTTTGATAAAAGATACAGGATATCTTTGATTGGTGAGTTCATTTAGATTCGGCACATTCCCAACCTGCAAGCTGGCCCACAGTGGGTAACAACAGAATAAGTTACATACGGTAATTAAAAAAGAAAAAAAAATAACATAGTTTTATGATGTTTATTATTCTATCTAAAACTATAAGCAAGCACAACAATACAAGGCATCATTCTTAAAACATAATAAAGAGCCCAACTGGTCTCTATGCCCCCTTAATATGTTAATAGCATAAAGAAGGTGAAGTGTGTGTTTGACTATGCGCAAAAAGTGTTACATGAATAATCTTCCTTCTAAGAACATCAGAATTGGCAGAACCCCAGTACCATCTCCTTTAATTGCATGGAACCTATAATCATGATTACTACTGTACATGGGCTGGAGGGGTATGTCTCACTTCTAAACATATCATGCCCCATCCATGCTTTCATCTCCTTATTTGGAATATCCACACCTTTCATCTCTTCACCAGGCGTGATAAAAGTTTGTTCTTTACAACTCCTGGAGCGTTATTATCACACCCAAGTCCCCTCAGGACTCTATTCAAAACTTTCTTCATTAGCTTCCAATCGGCTAATACTTCCAGTATACAGGAAGTTTCTTTACCTTAAATTGGGGGGTGGGGGTTTGAGCCCCTCATTTGCTTGGCCTTTGTTCTGATGATGCTGATGTTTGCTCCTCCAATTCTATCAATAAATAAATAAATAGACTCTTAATGGACTGTATTCTTTGTTGCAAGTTACTATAAATGAAATCCTGAAAGTATCCATGGATCCACATTGTAAGTTTTTATTTCTTGAATATCATTTCCTGCATTCTCACTCAATAGCAGGAGCTGCTGCCGCATGTGTGGAAAGATGCAATCGTGGCCACATTCATATTTAAACAGAATGATCAGTATTGTTTATACATACAGTTGCAAGAAAAAGTATGTGAACCCCTTGGGATTACATGGAGTTTTGCATGAATTGGTCATAAAATGTGCTCTGAACGTCATCTAAGTCACAACAATAGAAAAACACAGTCTGCTTAAAATAATACTACACAAACATTAGATGTTGCCATGGTTTAATTGAACATAACATGTAAACATTCACAGTGCAGGGAGGAAAAAGTATGTGAACCTTTGGACTTAATAACTGGTTGACCCTCCTTTGGCAGCAATAACCTCAACCAAACGTTTCCTGTAGTTGCAGATCAGACCTGCACAACGATCTGGAGTAATTTTGGACCACTCCTCTTCACAAAACTGTTTCAGTGTAGCAATATTCTTGGGATGTCTGGTGTGA
>QLTV01002110.1:2282824-2293602 GCA_003457575.1 Thermophis baileyi | reverse complement strand
TTATTATTATTATTATTATTATTATTATTATTATTATTATTATTATTATTATTGTCTGTGTGAGGCCAAAAAATATATGTTATGTATTGATAGTGGTTAAATGAGAGTGATGTCAAAAGACTGTTAGGTGGAGCATTCTTAATCTCAGCCCTCTTAACCCTGTTAATGTCATGGTGTTCTAACCACATTCATTTCACAAGCTGCTAGTAACATACATGGAAGCCCTTAAGAAGTCTAAGAAATGTATGGCTCTTGGAAAGACAGTAATCTGAAATGGTGGCAGCAGATAATAATAGAAATACCTCTCTTTTTTAAGTTGTTGTATAATTGGAATTATATCATGTACAGACTGGTTTCGACTAATGTTTATCCGTGACATCATCAATCCATATAGCTATCACGTGCTGTACAGTATAAATTTACATTAATATTGAACAGAAAAACATCTTTTGTGATAGTGGGGGGAGCCTAAGGGACAATATTGCCATCTGCCATGCTTCCATTCAAAAGAACTCCTTTCGACAAGCAGGCAAATGTTCTGCTGTCTAATGGTGGGGAGGACAGGGAAATGTTATGTACCCACTGAACATTTCCTTTGAGAAAAGAATTGTTTTGCACAAAATACAATTCGTTGTTTACAAGCTTATGTGTGCAAATTCTCCACTAGACATACAACAGGCTAAATACATTTTCTTTTCCTCTGTCTTTTTTATTGAGTCTAAATGCATAATTGGAAATTTATTTTCAAATTAAGATCCTTCTCTTGCTGGATTTGTACAGTAGGCTGTCTTCCAGTATCTGCTTATTACTTGTGGCATTTTGAAAACAGTGGAATATAAGCAATGGATTGATTCAGACATAATATGTGTTGATTTAACTGAAGTTCAGAAAGCAGGAATAGATGACTGGATTTCCATGCTTGCTTTGCTTTAGGCAAATCTGCTATCTTGCCTTTCATTTAGTTACAAATGGAATATTAAAATAATAATTAAGACTATAAGCCAGCCAGAATTTTGTACATATATAACAGCATGAACCCTTCCTTCATTAATATTTCATTTTCTTTTTAGATGAGTCTGATTTTTTTCTTCTTCTACTTCTCCCCCACTTTTTTTTTTTTGTTGGCAATTTTAGTACAAGTTTCAAACAACAGAACATGAAAAAAACTCAGAAAATATTAGAAATGAATAAAATAATTTGCCATAACTCTGGTGATGTTTAAGAATGGATATTTATATCATTCATCTTAATTCACAAGTAAAATTGTAGAATGGAAGTACTACAGTCAAACTTTTCAGGGCATCTCTCAACAGTGCAGTCCATCCCATATCTATTGGGTATTACGTCCTACTGGCTTCAGCTGAAATTACTCTCGAGTTTTAGGATGCTTTTACTGTTTAACTCAAAATTACCTAGTTGTACTCATGCACTCTGCCAAAAATTTGAACATAAATGATCTCTCTACCAATCACAAAAAATAAAACATGAACAATGTGAAGGAAGGCTATTTTCACATCAATTTAAATGGATGCTGTGCATAATTCCATCTATTATGATCAAGAGATGCCCCTGGGTTGCATGAGCAAGAAGCTCGAGGTTGTAGTAGCAATTCCTAGCAACTTAGCATCCTTGGGCTTTTGGAGACCCTTCCCCATCTGGCATTACAATTTGTAAACTAAGCCGTGTTCTGTCAAATTTTGACTTCCCATGTGAAGAATCATGTTAGTGTCTAGAGTTTGAAACATATTCTATGTTTATTTATAAGCAACCTTCTTTATGACCTGCTGTTTATTTTTGCACATTTGCCTTCAGAGATGCTATCCTCATCTATGTTGCAAAGCTTACTTTTACTGCAGCTTCTCTGTGATTTCCCAACTGTCCTGTTGTTATTTCCCACCTCATGCTTTTCTTTTCAGCTGAACCTAATTCACAGTGAAATCAGTAATTTAGCCGGCTTCGAAGTGGAGGCCATTATCAATCCCACCAATGCTGACATTGACCTTAAAGATGAACTAGGTAAATGGGGAACGGGTGGCTATAACTAACAGTCACATGAAAATTATGGAATTTGCAGATTATTTTCATGTAATAAATTTGATATTTTATCGTGCAACTCAATGCATGTTCCTTAGATACAAATCCCATTTGATTGCACGGGGACTTAACGCAGGTAAGAAAATAGAGGAGTGCATCTTTAGTACTCAAAATACATAATGGAAAGACTATTAATATGTGTAGCATTCTCCAGATACTACTTGCATGAAAATGACTCTCTGAGTAACTCTGAAATCATTTAAATGTTGTTCCATAATAATCAGATGTGACTGTTGGTTCCCTTGGGAATATTTTGCATATAAATTCTGTGAGGACTGAAATAGCTCTTTATATCATCAAGTTGGCTTCAGACTAAGCAGTTTCTCCATTCTGATTTCAGTTTTCTATTTTCCTTGTTTTAACTAAAGACAGAAATGGATAGACATAGATAGTTAAGGATGCAGTCCTACACAGACTTACATGAGAACAAGCTCCACTGAATACAATGGGAACTGCTTCTGCATACGCAGAAGTACTAAAAGTTATGTATTTGATGTTACTCTATCTTCTCCTTTCATTCTCCCTTTTCTCAGCACACACCTGTACACAGACTCTTAATTTTTCTGAAATGCTACCGTGTATATTAATCTGCAGAACATAGGGTTAAAATATTTTTTTTAATTCTTACATTTGCATACACAGAAGCAATTGGTTAAGATTGCACTATAAGCACTGGATCCTTCTGGAGTTTTTCTCCAGGCAGCTGTCTTATCAGCTATGTTATAGCTTTTTTAATGTTAAAATGATCTATGTTAATTGTAGTTTTAAGTATCATTTTATCAAAGAGAAGTTACTAGGCACACAAATTTCTTTTTTATATGAGAGCGAGGTAAGAGAGGAAATAGTATTTAATTCCTACATTATATGGGAGTTGATTAAAGTGAAAATGGTAGTTTGCCTTGATTTAGGTGTTTTATGAATAACTTCTTCAACCACATTTACCATCTTGAATGAGAGATTGCATTCTATGGTTGGAGCATTCCATTTCAGAATATTGTTCCTAAATCCTTGATATTTGTGATTTTTCTTTTTTTTTTTAAAAAAAGCTATCTCCCATTCATTGCCAAGGGTAATCAAGTGCATTTTACTGTATATCATGATTGAACTTTTAATGAATATGTGAAATTAATGTTAACTACTTAAACATTTTTCTGAAATGCTACTATGTATATTAATCTGCAGAACATAGGGTTAAAAATATTTTTATTCTTACATTTAACTTAAAATATACATTTAACTTAAAAAATAAACTTAGAAGAGACATGATAAAATTAAACACAAATAATTAAAATATAAAAGTATCATATTTTGGAACTTAAATTATGAAATTAGCACTTTTTTCTCATTAAAAAGAACAACTACCATGGTGAATTCCATATAGTTCTATGTTTCTGTTTATTTAGAAGTTATAGAACAAATATTATGCTGAAATCTCTACATATATTCATTCTTGAATCTTTAGTTCCTTAGTCATAAGTGTGCTACTGGGAACTCTAGAGTTAAGGCACCTTATAATCTATTGTTTGCGAATTAGCAATAGCAATAGCAATAGCACTTAGACTTATATACCGCTTCATAGTGCTTTACAGCCCTCTCTAAGCGGTTCACAGAGTCAGCATATTGCCCCCAACAATCTGGGTCCTCATTTTACCCACCTCAGAAGGATGGAAGGCTGAGTCAACCTTGAGCCGGTGAGATTTGAACCGCCGAACTGCAGCTAGCAGTCAGCTGAAGTAGCCTGCAGTGCTGCACTCTAACCACTGCGCCACCTCGGCTCTTTATTATTTACATCCTTCAAAGACCTAGCACTCGGTCATATAGTTGTTTCCTATTATTAGTTTCAGAGGGAGAATTTAAGAATTTTGCCTCAGGATAACATGGCCATTGCTTGTTCAGGCCCGAATGAGCCCAAAGGACTGTCAAAGCAAAAGGCTATGTTTCATTTCATCCCTTACCCCCCATGCCATTCAGGATATCTGCTCCTTTCAATGGCGTTACATATTCAGCAAGTAGTTATAGTATTGCAAGCTGAAAATGCTCCCAGAACCTCTGGGGAGTTAAAGTACATTGATTTCTGTAGGTCTTAATGCATAAATATTCCTAACATGATTAATAAAATCATGTTGGGAATATTTATAAAAATCAAGGAATATGGTAAAGTTAGTGTATCAGAATGGAGAAACAGTTGCTTTGTTAGATTTGATGAGCCAGATTGGATGGTGTTATCATCATGTTTTTTAAGATTACATTTTTACAGGTTCTGCAAAACCAAGAAGATGCTAGCTGTTCTTTATACTTCCTTCCTGAAATGCAGTGTCTTTGACCTATTGGTCAAGTACTAAAAGTTATGTATTTGATGTTTCTCTACCTTCTCCTTTCATTCTCCCTTTTCTCAGCACACACCTGTACACAGACTCTTAGGCTTTTTTGTGATGGTTTATTACACATATTTTGGAGCCCAAAAGGTAGGATAAAGAAGGATGTTGGTATGTACATAAATGTAGATCCTGTTCTGGGTCTTTGACCAACATGGTTGATACACATTTGTTTACCTGTTGTAGTTGCAAGTTGTTCAGGCTGACATTGCCACAATCGACAGTGATGCTGTCGTTCACCCGACAAATTCTGACTTCTACACCGGTGGTGAAGTAGGTAATGGAGAGTTCAGTGCTGAGACTTTGTGTGTGTATGCATGACCAATCAGCAGCAGCAACCTTGTCCCTGCTCTGCAGAGCTGCATTCTTTTCTCACTTCCAGCAATCCACCTCAGTTCCAGAGCAAATTCCAAATGGTTAAGTGAAAAAAGGTCTTTGATCAATACAAAGCAACCTTGACCGATCTTGGGGCGGGGGGGGGACTTAAGCAAGGTTGGACATGATTGGTGCCTAAATGCAAATCCCTCTGAAATCCACAATTCTCTACAATAAACTGACAAGTTAATTTAAAAAAAAAGAGTTCTAGAAAAAACACAAGGCAAGAAAATCCAGGTGTGTTTCTGTAGTTACTAATCATTAATTTATTAATTTTGGGAGTTTCAACTTTACCTCTATTACCTAGACAGTGATTCTGCCTCAATGTGTAGTAAGAGTTAAGTCTCTGAGCATACAACTTAAGAGACCTCCTTGCCCTGAAAACTAGAGCTACATGTGGAACACTTAAAAGAGGCACCATTTAACAGAAGCCTCTCACCAAAGTGTAATTTTTTGAGAGAATGCTAATTTCATAAGCTTAAATCTAATTTTGATTGTTTGATTATGTGACATCAAGTCGGTGTGGACTCTTTAAAGACCACTCATAGGTATTAACCAACATAAATATTAATTATTAATACTGTAATGGGCCTGTGGGAAGCATGAAATGACAGCCTACAAATGTATTATCAAATTAAGGGACTGTCAATATTAAAATAATGATATTTGGGAGGCAAGGATTCATAGCATAGCAAATTACAATGATGTAAGCCCTCCCTCCCAGAAATACTAGGAACCACTGTAAGATCAAGATACAATAACATTAGTTTTTGAATGCCAATAGCTTTAATCTCCTTAAATCAGCTATGTTAACAATCTTACCATGGTGCATTTACTACAGGTATTCTAATGCTTTAATACCTGAGCCTCTTAGTTCAGAAAATATGTGACAACCTAATCAGGGATGCCATTTCAGTGAGGCAAATAAAACATTTAAAAATAAAACTCCATCATAAAAGTCCATCATAAAATATACATTCTCGATATACTGTCACAAAACACAAGTTTGTCTTAAAGAATCCCTGTGGTAAAGTACTGTAGGTGCCTGATTCTTCAATACAAAGAATATAACTTTGGTTACATTTGGAAAAGTTCTATCCCTATAATTTATCAGTTGCAAATTTACAGTTTTGAGAACCATGTAAATTTTCATTAAGCTACTATGTCCAGTTCCCACCTCTCCCCCCCCCCGTATATTGTAAGGATGCAGGAAAAATGTCCAAAACTAAGTTTTGTGCAGAATTTCACATGGAATATCATAGATCAGAAACCATATACATTTTAAAGTAATGGTTTGATCCATTCTACCTTAATGGTGCTTATTTCCATTGAAATTGATGGAAAAATTTACATATGCAATATGTCCTTTATTTTGATTTACAGAACCCATAATTTCTAAAAAATAGCAAGATGTGCTTGAGTATCAATATTTGATTTGGGAGAGGAAGACCTGAATTGTTTCGTTCAGTAACATATGGTCTTCTAAATGCCTGTGGCTGCTGGAAGAAAGAATAGAAGTGCATACATGCTTAGCTTCAAATGATTAACTTTTATTTCTATAAAGACCTTTCTAACTGCAGTGTATGTTGGGGAAATAATTCACAAATTTTGTAGACATCTGCTGTTCTCACCATAATACCAATGCCTGCTTTGACAGCATGAAATAGTGACATTATTCTATGGGAGTTTCACATATATTTATGCTTGTGTTGAGCAAAGAGCCACTCAGCTGAAAGCTATAGAGCATGATGAAAAGAGAAAGACACCTCCACACTTCTAATGTAAAATGGAGACAGCATTTCATTCCTTAAATACAAGTTAATGCTTCTGCAATACAATTATGTATCCATCAATACAAAAAAAAAATCATAGGTTTTAAAGTTGTATGAAAATGTAGATCCAGGAAGATTTTTGAAAGATAATTTTAAAAACTTTGTCAGCCCAGCCTTAATTGGAAAACCATGTGTATAAAAATTGCCTTAGGAAATTGATAAAACCCCTCTCCACATTCCTCCAATCAGCAAGCCTCCCATTTTAAAGTAACAAAAGAAAAGTAAAAATATATTTTCTTTAAAATCATTTCAGACTTTCAAAACCGATTCCTGTGAACGTTTGCATTTGGCCAAGATAGGCAAATCTTTCAAGGAGTATTTTCAGTCACCTTTGAGGAACTTACAGTACATAGTTCCTTTATAGTCAGTGTGATCACTTCCTAATGGTCACTGTTCCCAGAAACATTTCTGTCAAATTTACTGAAACTGAGTCAACTTGGATTGAGTCAGACCATTTCGTTTAGAGTTCTGTGCAATGAGTGTCAGAAGCTTCACACATTTCATATCTTAGGGTCTCCCTGTCTTTTCAGTTATTAGGGAAAAAGCATGGAAGCTTTTACATGCAAAACATATACCTTACCATATGACAGACAGTCCTCATTTTTATTTGCTGCTACTACTGCAAAAATTGTTTGAAACTCAAGAGCCTGTTTATTATTTATTTATTAAATTTTTATGCCGCCCATCTCACCTGTAAGGTGACTCTGGAGTCAGTCTGTTGATCTGGAGTTTCCTACCTGTAGTTCAGCAGTATAACTCCTGTGGAACAGAGACGCAGTGCAAACAAACAAACGAAAAGGATCAGGAGCCATAGCTTATGGATCGTGGAGTAACAATTAATAGTTACAAAATGTTTGAGTCGTTTATATTCTTTTCATTCAATAACTTGATTTTGCTGCTGCCAAGGTCAGTTTTCCAGGAACTGAGGCTCTCATCCATGTTTGGAGAAGAAAACACTTGGGACCCTCCTTAATAATAGAATGGGTCCGTGATAGAAGGAAGGCAGGATATGCATGTATTATATCAGTGTTTTTCAAACTTGTCAGTTCAACTCCCAGAATTCCCCAGCCAGCCAAAATAAAACCAATAAAGATTAGGCTGTGATATCAGGTAAAGCATAATAGATTCCCCGTAGTTCTAGATACTTGGTTTCAATACGTACTACCAAGTTAAGTATTTTTCAACGGGCATATAATATGTGGACTTCCATTAGAAATTACAGCCCCCTCCCCTGTATCAGTTGAGTGAATTCGTTTTGGAAATATTGTACTAAAGTACCAAAAGCCTGACCCTACACATGTTTACCTGGAAGTAAGCTTTGCTGAATTTGGCGAAGGTTGCAACCTGAGGCATTGTTCCTACGTATCTCACAAATTCTCTTGAAATAAGCCCTGAGTTACTTACTAGGTAAATATGTTTATGATTAGGCTGCAGAGATCAATTTACAAAGTTACTGCTTTAATCCAGAATTAATCCAGTGTCACTGTCACTGTTTCTTTGCCTCACTCCTTGTATAATCATGGAACAAATGCAATGTGATTTGGGTGCTTCATTAGGAATGAACCTTTTCCAGCTACGTTCTATTTCCTCTGTATTAAAGTAAAGCTGCAAAATAAGATCTAAACCAGTTCATGGTGGACTGCCTTTGCGCAAACCTCAGCCCGTAATGGAAATGATGCAGCTCCCTTCCTAACTCGAGCAGCATTTGTTACACTTCCGTAGCTGTAGTGAAGTATTCAGTGGAGGGAAGGGGGTACCCTAGAGAATCTCCTTATTTCTGAGGCTCTTCCTCTTGGTTAAAGGTGGTTCAACAAGCCGGGCAGTTGTCAAGTAAAGCAGCCAGTTGCACTCACAAGACTGTTACACTCCCGGGGGCCACCTGTTGGGGTCAGGGATGAAGATGAGGTGAGTTTCAAGTTCTTCTTATGGCAACTTTGTCTTTAAAGCAGTCTGTAACAGAAAGGGGGACCTTGCCCTCCATGGGAAAGTGTTGGTACAACAGTCAAGTCTCATTGCATTAGCCCATTCTCCGGAAGGCATGTCTACTGTTGGTTCTATGGAAGCAGCAGCATGAAATGTCACTGCCCTGCTGGTTGGCATTGCAAATTGCATCGGGATAAATCCCGTGGGAGGGCGAATTTTTAAAAAGAGGGAAGATCAAGAGGGAATTGTTACTTATGGACCAGTCCTCAAAGGTTTAGATCTTACTTTGCAGTCCCCCACCCCACCCCCATTTTTTGCTCAGAGAAATCTGTGATGTGTAGCCACCTGAAGTGATAAATGCTCTGTTGGATGTGGAACAGTCACCGCTCTGTTCTTGCACAGGGAGCACATTGGAGAAGCGGGGTGGAAAAGAATTCCTGGAGGCTGTTGTTGAACTTCGCAAAAAGAACGGGCCATTGGACACAGCAGGAGGTGCAGTTTAAATCCTTGGGAAATGGGGAACATTTTATCTATGTGTACCATAGATGGTAGTTCAGTTTAGCTTGGATTCTTTTAAATAGCCAGAATGTCCTCAGCATGTCATTGATGAGGATTGTATCAAAAGGGCCTTCGGACCTGGGTTTATTTTCACTACATTGAAAATAATACAAAGAGAAATGGGAAAAAAGAAAATAAACTACACATACATTCCATTTTAAATCGCTACTAGCATATGCACAAATTCAAAGTACTATATTTGTAAAAATTAGAGGCAAGTCAACTGCATGTGGAAGTGTATTGAAGGAGTATAGAATCCTAGGTGATCAAAAATTAAAAACTAAGTAAGTAGAGCTTACTTATGTAGTATTACCTATATATTAATGGTAAGCATTATACCATTTGAGGGGAAAATCTCTGTGAATTTGTATTGAATTTGTATTTCACAATTGATCTAACTCATGTGAATATGACCAAAGAGTATTAGTATGTAGAGTACAGGGCATGTTTGCCTTCCCCCGCCCTCCCCAGCATCAAATTATAATTTAATGTTATATCCAAGTTTACCACCGGGCATAAATATAGTCACATTCAATGTGCAGTATAGGTGATCCATTGGAGTAAAGAACTATATGTATCTTTCATTGCTGAATTATACTGTTCCAATTGTATTTTCCAAAATGTTAAACACACTCTTATTTTTTTTCCTCAACCAGCTGTTGTCAGTTCAGGACATGGATTGCCTGCAAAATTTGTCATCCACTGCAACAGCCCCAGTTGGGGTTCAGATAAATGTGAGGAGTTGTTGGAAAAGACAGTGAAAAACTGCTTAGCGCTGGCAGATGAAAAGAAGCTGAAGTCAATTGCATTTCCTTCCATTGGAAGTGGCAGGTAAACCTGGAATTCATCCAGTTTGTCCCCCAAATCTATATTCACACAACATGCTAGGCAATGAAGTGATTATTTTTTGTGGCTTGGCAAAATTGTGGTTTATAATCCAAGGATTGTGTTTTAGCATGATAAATTACTCAACTATAAAATTCAGCAAACCATGATTTGTCAATATGATCCCTGGCAGTTCTGCTGGCTTCTTATTGCTAACCACTGTGGATTATATTAAGCCACCATTTCCTTCTGTTGATTTAAGGTGAAGTCCTTATAATTTCCAAACTTAGAGCTGAAAGTTATTTTTCTTTTCTATAAAACCTAAATCCATACAAATGTGCCATAGCTATGATGATCCCTTATAGTGGCTTCTGTATCTCAATAAATACTACGTTGCAAAATGATTAAATCCTTGCAGTTTATACGTTACAGCTTACTATACGCTACTCTTTAATATTGGCTTATTGCTTCACCCTGCTTTTGAATGGCCACTTAGTGAGTCAAATAATTAAGCTGGGTGACTCAGCAGTGCCCTTTTTATCTTTAGCAATAATGATGCCATTCATTTCTGTCTACAATCTCTAGTGAGGTCAGACCTATCACCTTGGTAACATTTTAGCCATGGCTAGAATGATTAAATTTTAGGAAATGCAGTTAGAAGAGCCAATATTATGAAAAATATTTTTGCAGGTAAAATATCTATAAAACAATATTATACTGTTTCCTTGATGAATGGAGTTAATTCTCTCTCTCTCTCTCTCTCTCTCTCTCTCTCTCTCTCTCTCCCTCTCCTAGA
>QLTV01002110.1:2231024-2268847 GCA_003457575.1 Thermophis baileyi | reverse complement strand
AGTTTGTATCTATTGTTTGCTAGTGTATTATTGCGGTTGAAGCTGAAGTAGTCATTGACAGGTAGAATGTTGTAGCAGATAATTTTGTGTACTACGCTTAGGTCAGACCGTAGGCGTAGTTGTAGGTTGTCCCAGCCCAAAATTTCAAGCCTGGTGGCATAAGGTATTCTGTGATATGACACTTACTCCAATTCTTCCCACACAGTTTTATCAGCCCTTCAAGGAAGGCCTGGGAAGGAAACATACTCCACAAACTCTGCAATTCTGCTTTTTTGTTGCAGAGTGTAATAATAAAATCTCAAATGTATGACATAGTTCCTCTCTCTCTCCACACTTAAATCAAAATAGAGCATCTTAAGTTTTTTCTCATTCTCTCCTCCCTTTTAAAGCTCTGCTGTTCAATTCCTTCTTCAAGGCCATTTCTATACTCTTCTATAATGCTGTATTTTGCAATTCAGTGAATAAAAATGTGAATGGAAGTCTCTCACTTATGTAACTCTATCAAATGTCTAGCTCATAACACAGGTTTATCACTGGACAACTATAAGCTTAAGCGCAGATAAAATAATGGCTCATCTCAGCTTAATATGACACATGAAACTTGGATATTATTTCAGGGAGATGAGTGTCAGAAGAAAAGCACTAAAATGCAATGTGCTAATGTGGGCTGAGGGAACCCCATCATTAGTACTGAGGCAACATCTGTGGCATCATCATACCAATGCCCCTTGAATTGTTACTTGTGCAATGTTAGACCCTGAGTGCTTGCATTTTTTCCTCAAAATGTCTATTAAATAAAACCACAAGTGTGGAAGAAAATTAAAATTGATGCATTTGTAGAATACTTATTTATTGAATGGTGTAAAAATAACAACATGAACCCATGAGATAGTAATATAAGGCAAACATTTTAGTAAATAAAAATTATAATAAAAAGAGTGACACTGTTTTAAAATTTTTGCAAATATCCTCAATCTCTGGCTAATAATTTTGATTTTGCAGAGCCCTGAAAGGATCTTGAAGGGTAGGCATGGGTCCTTGGACCACCCTTTAAGATGACTGATCTGATGGTTTAGACAAGGAGGTGTTTAAGAATGTCTGTGAATGGAGAGAATGGCCACCGGGGCAATAGAACCACTATCATCTGAAGATGGCTGAAGGTGAGAAGAGACACAGTCCTATCTGTGTAGAAGTTAACAGGTTGGGAAGTAGCAATCTTATTGCTAGTGCAAAATTAGAGGCTGACTCTTTTAGATAAATGAGATTTTCTGGTTGGTAAATGTCAGGAACCCTGTGAATCTCAAGCCATCACAGTCTTAATAATCTGCTGAATTTGGCTCAGCCTACTTTGCCTTATGGGGATAAGTCATCAACAAACTCTGTAACATGAATTCATTATACTGCAGAACTTAATTGCTTCAATGAGCATAAAGCGTGTCCTTTTTTTTTTCACACTTGCAAGTTGACAACACTTACTTGATATGAATGATATCATTTTAGTCTGGATATTAGTTACATTCAAGTATCAGTCTTCCCGTCTCCCTAACTAGCCTTATACTTTGTTCTGTATGTCCTTTGCAGACAGCCTTAATACCTAAAGCTGGAACTGCAACTCAGAAGCAACAGCAGCATAATTGATAGGCCTGAAGAGTGCAGGTAAGTAGAAGGATTGTATTTACATCCCTGCTTTGAACTCCACAGGGAACAAGGCTGGTGCACGATGGCTACAAAACTTGAAAATTGCCACAAGTTCCTTTCTGTGTTTTGCTCTTCGGAGATTTAGTTCATTCCTCCATAGAATCCAACTTAATGCCTTCACAGCTCATGTTTAACCATTATCACTAGCAACCGGTTCATAAGTGTCTTTGCTTTGGGCTGGATCTCACAAATAGGAATCAAGGGGAGATGATATTTGCTGTTTTCTAATAGCAAACGAATAGTGACAACATCTCCCAGCGTAGCCTATGAAATCCCAGCTCCGCCGCATGTGTTTTTCTGCCGACTTGGTTGACACAGGAAAGGTGATATTTCTGTACCTTGAAATGACTAGGCTTCTTAGGCTTAGGAGAATAAATTAAAGTTGAGCCAAAGTATGCCTCAGCTGCAGTGGATGGGCAGATTGATTTGCTTTCCATCTGGGAGATTAAATTCTACTGCCAAAAAAATGGCACCAGCATAATTAGCTGTCAGTCAAGCTGCAAAGAGACAGACTATGTGGGATAATTGAAAGCCCTGTAGCTTCTCATTACTTACTACAGTAGCTCTATTTGCAAATTTCCACCTTGAGGTGGTTCTCAGAATGTTGTCAGAAATTATAGTCATCCCTGCTGGCACATTCTTCCCAGTGCAAAAGATGAATATCAGCCAAGGTGTGGATTAATACTAAATACATTTTCACTTAACCTAACTTCATTGTAATGTATTTGTCAACAGCTGTTGACAGCTCCACTAGGCTTGAATTACAGTCTTATCCACACTGCTAGAAGGAAATCATGAGCTCTCCGCTCCTTTGCATCCTATAGATGTTTTGCAGGCACAAAAAATCTCCGTCTCCGTGGTTGGAAACTGGACAAAATAACATGACCTCATGTAAACATTTCCTGAAGGATCATTGTTACTTGCAACAAAACTCACAAAAAGTTTTAGGTGGCATCTTGGCGATAACCAAAATATGTTGGTGTAAAAATGTGGGGGTTCTAAAGCATTCCATCAGATGCAAATGAGGTGTGGAGTTTGATATGTGTTGATGGAATAACTTATAGCTTTGAGAAACACTCATTAACCTGGGTGAGCTGATGACAATAATACTGAAAACGAGACCATTACATTCCTGTCTTGGAAGGATGCTAGAGCAGAAATAGCAATAGCACTTAGACTTATATACCGCTTCACAGTGCTTTACAGCCCTCTCTAAGCGGTTCACAGAGTCAGCATATTGCCTCCAACAATCTGGGTCCCCATTTTATCAACCTCGGAAGGATGGAAGGCTGAGTCAACCTTGAGCCGGTGAGGATTGAACTCCTGGCAGTCAGCAGAATTAGCCTGCAATACTGCATTCTAACCAGAGGTTGGTTCCTCCCGGTTCGCACCGGTTCGCCCAAACTGGTAGCGACCCGCTGGTGATGTCACAATGATGTCACGGAACTGGTTCTGTCGGTGCCGGTCCGTGGGCACCGCCATCTCTTTTTTTGAATGTTTTTTGGGGAATTTTTTTGGGGGGGAAAATTTTTTCCGGGTTTTTTTTCCTTCTGCGCATGCGCAGAAGCTGAGTTTCTGACATTGCGCATGCGTCGCCATCTTGTTTTTGGCTTTTTTGGGGGGGGGAAATTTGGGATTTTGGGGGGGGTTCCAGGTTTTTTTTTCTTCTGCGCATGCGCAGAAGCTGAGTTTCTGGCACTGCGCATGCATCGCCATCTTGCTTTTGGCTTTTTGGGGGGGGGAATTTTTTTGGATTTTTCGGCACTGTGCATGCGCACACGCGCAAAGCGCGTGCGCACCCACAAGGCGCGGTCACATGGCGTGGGAGGAAGCGAACCGGCAGCAAGGTAAGTTAGAACCCACCCCTGATTCTAACCACTGTGCCACCACAGGCTTACAATAAATCACACTAGAAATCACACTAGAAAGCCTATAACTTGATCTGGAAGCCTCACTCTCATTAGGTATTAGGTGATACTATTAGGTATTAGGTGATATATTGTTGACTGATGCAGTTCAATGATTTAGATTGATTAGGAGAACCAAGTCAATTTAATTCAAGGCTTCAACCCAAAATGTAAAATCAGGCTGATTTCATTTTTCAAATCTGGAAATGTGCACATTAGGAGGAAATATTAAGAAAAATGTACATAAAAGGCTTTGTAAAAAACAGTTACAACAATGGGGGGGGGGAGGAAGGACTTTTAAAAAATGGGGAGGGGGGGATGAAAAACTGAGGAACAAAGTTGCCTGGTCTGTCTTTAACAACTATCCATTCTCAAAATGTATTTATCTAGACAACTGCTATAACTCCTCTCCTGAAGAATTATACTTCCCACAGAAGAGGGAGCCCATGTCATAACACCAAGCCTGAGAAGACTGTACCCCACCACCTCTAACTCTGCTATACTGTTAATTTCTAAGCTAATCATTTGTTTTAAGAGACTGTTAATGAAAACTGTAATTGGATATCTCACAGGGCTGCACTATTCCTAGCTTTTCTGGTGCAGCAAATCAAGTCAGATGTTGAGTTTTCCTAGTTATCATTTTTCAGCAAATGCCCTGAAAAATCTTCTCTTTGAAATCTGGATTTCAGTGCTGAAGATTTTTAGATTGAAAAGAAGTCAACCGTGAGAGTCTCCTTTTCCAATCTGGACAACCCAGAAACAGGTGTAGCTACTCTTTCTCTTCATCTGGAATTTGTCAGCAGGAACTTGCCAAATTATTGAACCACCGCAATGAATGTTTTCCATAAAAGCAGGATGTAACGATCAGGAGAAAATGGGAAGTAAAATGAATTGGTTTAATGTTAAAATGTTGTAATATGCACTGATCTTATATTATGATATTCAGACGTTACTCTGGTTCTTCAGCCTGATTGCAACAGATTGTTAGCCGTGGAATAAACATACTAGAGACAAATACAAGAAACACAATTGGTTTTCTCCATTACACAGTTCCCATTCCTTCCTATACCCTACCAGGTGTGTGTGTGTGTGTGTGTGTGTGTGTGTGTGTGTGTGTGTGTGTGTGTGTGTGTGTTATAGATAGATGATATAGATGGGAGAGAGAGTAGTGTGTATGTATGTGTATGTGTGTATATATGCACATATAATGAAGTCCAAAATAAAGCTGGATGTTCTTTAGTTTTTAAGAAAATATTACATTTCCCTAACTTTAAGTCATAATGAATTTCAGTATTTATTATTTCATTTTTAATACATGTAACTTTTTTCACTGTGCATGTATTAACCAGAAGCCTTGCCTGGGCATTTATTTTTAACTCTCATAGAAATATATTTGGGCAACGTGTCAGAAAGCAATAAGACCACAAAGTGGTCAGCAAGGTTCAGGTTCCACAAAAATGAAAGTGCCAGTGTTGTTGTTGGCATTTCACAACATTTCTAGAAATATATTACAGAAAATACCACAATTGGCCAGATTACCGTATTTTTCGGAGTATAAGACACACCTTTCCCCCCCTAAAAGTGGGTGAAAATTTAGGTGCATCTTATAGACTGAATACGGGTGTTTTTGGCCTCCCAAACAGAGGTGGGTTCCTCCTGGTTCAGACTGGTTCGCCTGAACCGGTAGCGACCCACTGGTGATGTCACAATGACATCACCGATCCGGTTTGGTCGGTGCCGGTCCATGGGCGCCGCCATCTTTTTTTAAAAAAAATTTGAATTTTTTTTTGGAGTTTTTTTAAAAAAATTTTCTTCTGCGCGCCCATGAGGCACAGCCACGCGGTGTGGGAGGAAGCGAACTGGAAGCGAGGTAAGTTAGAAGCCACCCCTGCTCCCAAACCCTCTGCGTGTCACATTTTTGCCCTCCCCGGCCCCCAGAAGCATTCTGCAGTGCTCCGCATGGCCCATTTTTGCCAAAAACGGGCCAGTTTTTGGGCTCCCAAGCCCTCCGTGCATCACGGTTTTGCCCTCCCAGGCCCCCAGAAGCACTCTGCAAAACAGGCCCATTTTTTGGCGAAAACGGGCTGTGTGGAGCACTGCAGAATGCTTTTGGGGGTCTGGGAGGGCAAAAACGCGACGTGCAGAGGCCAATTTTTTTTTCTAATTTTCCTCCTATAAATTTAGGTGCGTCTTATAGTCCAAAAAATGACAAAAACATACATTTGGTTAAGTGAGCTAAAGGGACAATGATAACATTTTCTTGAGGAAGTTGCCTAAAGGATTGGAGAATATAAATTGTAGAAATGGCTTTGCTGTGCTATTTTGCCTGCCCGATCTGAATGGTGTTGGAGATTGCAAAAACCCCTTTTGCGGTGACAGTCCTTAGAGCACAGGAGTTGCTCCAGTGGTGCTTGGTCTCATGGAGTAAAACCTCTTCATTTCCTAACCATCTAACAGTTAGCAGAACATCAAAGAAGAAGCTTCCACAAGGAGACTTAGCTTCTGCATTTATTTCTTGTTGCTCTCCTCTTAATTAGACTCCATGGTGGAGGCAAATGATTTTTAGAGGGGTCCTTTTGTCGTCAGACAGTGGCTGAAGCAGATGCTTCATCTTGAGTTTCAAGTACCACACAGCTGTTCCACAAGCAATTAGTCTTCCTATACGCACATGAAACTCCATCATTTTCCCCTTTTCTGTCTCCGCCTGATGTTTGTTCAGTCTAGCGACCTGTCTAAACTCAACATCTGCAGTGGTCCTCTATAAATCCACCGAATGCACATTGTGATAACATTACAGCTCGGTAAGCACAAAACAACTAGGCTGTGTTGGACTCTGGCTCATGGTTCCAAAGGTTTATTTGCCCTTTTCTCTTAATGAACCTTCAGGCATGAGCTCATTTCTCGCAATAGAGGAGGAATAGCTTCATGGAAGCTGACAGAACTTGTGTAAACAGAAACACAATGAGTGGTAAAGTCTGACCTTTTCACCTATGCTTTAAATGCGACACTAGTAATTCTTAATTGGCAATCTGATTTTCTTTGTATATGTTCATGATAGATTTTGGCTGCTTCTTCTGAGCCTCGAGGATCAACTTGATTATATTTATGATTGCTAATTTCATTTAATTTTATTTAATTTATTATCAGCAAGCACACATTTATCCTAAGTCAAGTAATATTGTTAAATATTTACATATTTAACAATGTCAAGTCATTTTAAAATATGTGGAGTTTTTTAAATGTTAACCTTTAGCAATATAAAGTATGTGAATACTTTTTTAGATGGCGGTACTGACTGAAGGATCTCAATAATGTATCCCAGATTGTGGTTTTTTTCCATCACAATCCATCATTGAACCATACACAGCTCCACAGTTTTGGGATTATGAATAGCAATAGCACTTAGACTTATATACCGCTTCATAGTGCTTTACAGCCCTCTCTAAGCGGTTCACAGAGTTAGCATATTGCCCCCAACAATCTGGGTCCTCATTTTACCCACCTCGGAAGGATGGAAGGCTGAGTCAACCTTGAGCCGGTGAGATTTGAACCGCCGAACTGCAGCTAGCAGTCAGCTGAAATAGCCTGCAGTGCTGCACTCTAACCACTGCGCCACCTCGGCTCTTATGAAGATGGTGAGTTTCATCACCTTTTCTTCAGTGATCACCTGTAAAATCTCAATAGCTTCCTTTAGCTTTTGGAAACTTTGTTCTCTCCCCCCTTTTTTTTTTTTTTTTTTATTTTTTTTTGTATTTTAACCTCTGTTTTTTGGTGGGTTTGGTATTTATTTTTTGATACAATTTTTGCATGAGGAAAAGGAGGCGTTTATCGATAGTAGTGTATTTTAATTTCTACCAGAGGGTGTTCCTGGATATTGAATCAAAGGCCTGCTTAAAATCAAGGAAGGCCACGAAAAGAGAGGATTTTTTTTTATATGTGTATTTTTGAACCAGGTGGTGAAGTACCAGGATATGATCCACCGTAGATCTTCCTTCTCTAAAACCGGCTTGTTCGTCTTTGATTTTTAAAAAGGCAAATAATTTTTTTTGACATAATTGCAAATATGAAGACGAACTTGAAGCTTTCCTTTAGTAGTGTAATTAGGAAGGCATTATTTGATTTAGAAGAAATTATAATGCAGCATCAATAAGGGATTGTCTTTTGCTTCCCAGTGGGAAAAAAGTTTCAGAAGGAGAGTTTTCTCAGAACAAAAATAGATATGGAAAAAAAATAACAGCTCATCAAAATTATTGTTATTATTGTGGTTGATCACACAATCAGCCAGATGTTTAGACTGCATTTGGCATTTTTTTCTACTTACCAAGTCCTTCCCAAGAATCTGGGATAGGCAGATGTTGCTGTTTAATAATATGAAAGGTATCATCACAGGTTGTAAAGTGTTTCAAGTAAGCTGCCTTTTGCAATTGACTGGTGATGATTTTGTCAATGTTGATAGTCATTCAAGTGGTGCTCCAGATATTTTGGGATGGCACCCAAGCCACCTATTACTATTGGTACCATCTTTGCTTTCTTTTGCCACAATTGTTCTACTTCCATTTGAGGGTTTTTGTATGTGATTTTCTCCAGTTCTTCCTCTTCTTTTCTGCTGATTCCAGGTACTGCCACATCCACTATCCAGACTTTTGACTCTCTTATCAACAATTGCTCACTCTAGGGTACACTCATCAGCTTTAATCCCACCATCACAACCATCACTACGACCACCACTAAAATGGCTCATTTCTTTCATTAAAACTGAGGTGTGATAAAATGGATTGAGCAGAGGCACTCGGAAAGAAAGCAGGTGAAAGAAGATGTTACTCCCATCACAACTCATGCCTTTGGGGTTTCCAGGTTGGAGGAAGCCAACACAAAATTTAATTTTTTAACTTACCTTTATTTTAATTAAAATGCAATATAGTCAATATGATTGATCATATTGACTATATTTATTGATCATATTGACTATATTGCATTTTATTGATTGATTGATATAACCACTGTCCTTCTTCTGCAATGTCCCACATTACAGCTTAGAACGAGATCTCTGGGGTCATATGCAACTGTGGGACTTCAGCTTATGCCCCTCTGCCTTAGTTAAAAAGGGACACAGCAGTTTATTTTATTTATTTATTTTATTTATTTATTTAGGTCCCAAGACTGCTCTTAAAAAAGAAATTCAACAATATAGTTAATAATAAGATAAGATTATGAACATCTCGAAACAGCCCATTAGAAAGAACGAGATACCAGACATTTCAGAAAGCTATGACTATCAAAAGGAATTTTGCAACCTTCTTAGAGATTTCTGATGCCATAAAAGAAGAGCAGAAACCTCCTAATCCCAGGAGCAATTAGAATTACTGAGAAATGGGACTAAGAGTTTCGATTGCTGTTGGGTATATAATGGACATGTGAATAGCATGTGATATAGATTCAACCTTTGTGTATCAGCACAGACTAGGGCAGCTTTCAGTAGGGAGGTTAATGTGTCTACTGATCATCCTAAATGGGTAGCACCCCAAATTGTGCCATGTGAGGACCAGGTAAGAGTGTAAAGAAATATCTAGGCACAGTCCAATGAAGGGTGGCAATTACACTGTAGAAAAAAAAATGGGAAACACTGCCTTGATTGGTCTGAATATCTAAGTCCCAAATCCTCTGCTTCAATTCAGCCAAAGTATTATCAGGGCCAAAGGCAGAAAACGCTAGTAAGGAAACGCGACATTATATCATATCATTAATTTATTTCCTTGAGGTAGTTCGAAACCTGTTGTGGGATGAGATGGACCAAGGAGATTACCAAGATAGTTGCTTCAGCCAGAATTTAAGTCAGCAGATTTTTAGTCAAGCCCTGGAGGAAATGAAGCCTAGTTCTAACAATTTTAAAGAATTAGAAATCAAGTAAAGTTTTCACAAATCTTGATTATAGCTTCTATGCTTGGGTTTCTGTTATAGATACACAGCTGTGCTCCATATATTATTGAACCCCAAATTTTGGCTTTAAATAATTTGATGGTTACCAAGACATAATTATTTCCATAATTATTTGACTTGTAAAATTAACATGTTATGACAAACTTCTCTCTGACCATTAGAAGGTAACATGCCCAAATGAAATGAAGAAAGTCAAGTCCTTCAATTCCCTCAACAGAAAAGTTACAGAGAGACCAGTTTGCTCCAAGGAAAGGATAGGACGAGAGCAAACAACTTGGTGAGCAGTGAAATATCCAATTTCCCCCAATTGCCATCAGAAATCACCTAGTACAAGGCAACCCATGACCCAATGAGGTGCTCTTCTGATTTATGATTGCTGATGATTTGACCTGCCAGATTACAGTTATAGGACCTGTAACATGTCTTCTCTGCAGTGGGATGGGGAGATGTAACTAAGGAAAGGTGGTCTCTCAGATAACCTGGTCCCGTGCCGTGAAGGGCTTTAAAGGTTAAAACCAGCATCTTGAATTTGACCCAGAAGCAAATAGGCAATCAAAGCAGCTCATGGATCAGAGGTGTGACATATGTTGTTCTAGAAGCACACATAACTGTCCATGCCACTTTATTCTATACCATCTGAAGCTTCTGGATACTCTTAAAGACAGTATTACAGTAATCCCATCTGGAGGTGACTAGGACATGAGTGACTGTGAGCAGAGCCTCCCGATTTTAAATCTATATTATCCCTATCTCTTACAAAATGGCACTTATGTCCTAGAAAAGTGTGTTTAGCATCCGAGCAGCAGAAGCACCTTCCTGTATTCATGATGGTGTCATGATTTTAAGTGATGTTTAAATATCAAAGTGCATGTTCTCAAGAGATTTTACTTTTTAAAATCAAATCTGGAGAAGGAAGAGTGAGGTATTGGGGATCACTGGGATCTAACCATCAGGATTGCAAGTTGTACAGCTGGGTTGGGGAAGAAAAGAAAATTATTACTCATGGATATGGTTATCCAAGAAAGCACATAAGAACAATAAATTCAAGTGCTAAAGTTACTGAGTTGTATGTAATTTCTACATACCCGTGTTTCCCCGAAAATAAGACCCTGTCTTATATTTTTTTGAACCCTGAAAAAAGTGCTTGGCCTTATTGCCATGCACTCAAAAGCCCAATTGGGCTTATTATCAGGGGATGTCTTATTTTGGGGGAAACAGGGTAGCTTTGATTGGTGAGTATGCTTGTGAGTTTTACATTCTCTCTCCATTGAAAATCTTTTGGATAAGACAACTGAAAAGCCAGATGGGAATCTTTGGCACTCTGCCTTTCATTCTGCATTTTAAAATGTTGTTTTGTTTCATTTGTATTAATGTCATTTTCCTACAGATGTTAGATTTAGAACAGCTCTTCACAGAACTCCTCATAAACCTAAAAAACCCTATAATCTAGATAATTAGTACTTTATATTTTTAAATGTCCAAAACATTGTACAATTTTTTTTATTAAATCTGTTTTCGAAATGCATAGCATGCAAATCAATTTTTGCTTTGGAGTCTGGACTATATTGTAGATAAGGGAGGAAGCATCACTGTTAAGGAAGGGTTTACAGGAAAAGTGATTTAGATTAGATATTGAGAAATGGCTCCTAACCGTAAATGCAATTGGGCAATGGATTAGGTTGGCTGGAGTATTTCTGGAATCTACTATCATAAAGGTTTCAAAGAAAATCTGGAGCATTCGGCATTAACTTAAAGTCTTTTATTGAATTACCATTCAGATATTATCAAAAAAGGGGAGAGGGACATAGGCATATTTTTGTTTGAAAGTCCTGGCTCCAGCTGCTCTGTGAATTTTTCCTGTCTCTTTTCCAGACTCTTCACCTTTTCATTCCTTAAAAAGTGAATCATAGAAAAGTGAAGGTCCCAGAGGTAAACAATAGTGTCCATTTCTAGTTCCAAAGCCGGACACAGTCATCCTATCTGATTCTCTCTATTTCTATACTAGCTTTGTCTGTCTTTGTTTCTTGATTGTATAACTATATTTATATAATAAAGTAGTCCAGTGTTCAGATCTGAAGTGGGCAAAGGGGCTTCAGATGTGGCACAAACACCCTTTTGTATCTGTCAGATTCTTCTTAAAGAAGCTTGTCTTTTTCAAGAGTCAAACAATAATAATGTAGATCTGTGTTTCTCATCTTGGCAATTTAAGACACGTGGACTTCAACTCCTAGAATTCTGCGAGTTCAAATCCACATCTCTTAAAGTGGCCAAGGTTGAGAAACACCAATGTAGATTAAAGAAAATATGGTATTGAATTAAGGAAGCATTATGAAGGTAGCAGGAGAAGCAACCAATATTCCCTAAAAATATTTGTGGATGGGAGGGTATGGATGAAAAGGTGAGTTCAACAAGATGCCAAAAAGATGTTATGGTAAATGCTTCCTTAAGTTTGGGTGAATATATTCTAGTGCATAAATACCCTACCTAGAAAGTTTATCTATAGAATGCTGACAGATGATATCCCGGCTATTAGAGTATGTGACCAAAACACCCCAGATGATCTCAGAGGCTGAAGTCCATCTGACAAGTATCCTGATTCCAAATTTTTCATGGCCTTGCATTTGTAGGCTTGTTTGATATTATTTTCACTACTCTGCTTTTATTGCAGTTTGATTTATTATACACCACACTGAGTCTGTATGGATTGGAGCAATCAATAAATGTTGTTAAATAAATAAATAACCAAAACTTGAACCTGACTCAATAGTTAACAGACAGAGAATCTTTGAAAAACTGGCATTCTAGTATGTGCAAAAGTGTTATCAAACCTAGTCTTTATTCAACAGAGCTTGGTCAAGCTAAGTCTTATAAATGAAGATGTTGTTGATTGTCCTAAGTATATACTATCTTTTGGATTTCTGTAACAACATTAAGTGTTGTATTGATGGAGAGTTTTGTTTTTTTTTTAAAGTGCCCATTGCTTTCAAATGCTTTATTTCTATTTTCCCGTGCGACTAGTTCAGGCATACTTTTGCAAGCCAGTTTGATTGGGACATTATCATAATTACGTGGCAACGTTTAGGACCTGAGGACCTTAGTAAATGTATCCCCAGGTAGAATCCAAGTTCCAGGAAATAATACCAATTAATGCTTTTTAGCCGCCTCTTCCTTCATGGCTGGAGGCACACGATACGTTGGCATTATTTCTGGCTGGAGGCATGAAAGCTGAGTGACTTCTTTTAACTGAATTACCATTTGTGGATTACTACCACCTAGGTGGCTAATACCTATGAAAAGGCTCATTTGTCTCCAAGAAACCCTCTGACTCCAATTGAACAGCTTTTTTATAGATTTGTGTAACCTGGAAAGTGAACTTGTAATATGTTTGCACTTCATTGACTTAATAGATTTAAAGAGAAGCAGAAGTATTTTCATGCCTAACCAACCTTTGAAAGCAAAAAGGTACTTTGTTAAGGATGAGGGTTTGAATCCGTTATCCTTTTGTCATTGTTAAGGAATGGTGTTATGTCAAAGCAGTGATCCAGTAAAGATTTGTGAAACAGGCTATTTGGAGTTTTCTCTTGTTTGTGCTTCCCAGAAAATAAACCTGCTGAAGACTCTGACTGCAAGTAGATTTTTTTTTTTAAATTTGGTTATTGACATCTCACTTTAGACAATTCCGGGCAACTAAATCAGCAACTAAAATGGGAAGCTAAACTGGAGAGTAAAATCAGCATAAAAATAGAGTTTGTAACATATGCACGAATGAAGCAGAAGAAACAAGTATAAAATAATAATCCAAAGTAAAAAAAAAAAAACAACTTTTTTTTTCCTGCTCTAAGAGATTCGCCCGGAAAGATTTGTAAAACAGCATGTGGAAAAATAAAGATTTGCTTTATAGATGAGATTCTGAACTATGAATCAGGAATCTCCCCATGTGAGCTGTGCTTAGGCAAACCTCTCTCATTCTCAGATCCACCAGTTTCCGCCATGGAAGGTTCCATTTTTTCTCCTTTACTTGAACAGTGGAGGTTGCTGCTGCTAATTATAATGAAGTCCCCTTATTAGAATGCCTGCTCAGAAAAACATGATAAGCTAGGAACATTAGGAACTATCTATTCACTATTGTTATTTATTGGTCTGCTTTGTTTTTAACTTGCATAAATTAGCTGATGATTACACAATCTCAAGAGAAAACTAGATTTAAAAAATCTAGCGATAGCAATAGCAATAGAATTCTTTATTGGCCAAGTGTGATTGGACACACAAGGAATTTGTCTTTGGTGCATATGCTCTCAGTGTACATAAAAGAAAGGATACATTCGTCAAGAATCATGAGGTATAACACTTAATGATTGTCATAGGGTACAAATAAGCAATCAGGAAACAATCAATATTAATATAAATCGTAAGGATACAAGCAACAAGTTACAGTCATACAGTCATAAGTGGGAGGAGATGGGTGATAGGAACGATGAGAAGACTAATAGTAATAGTAATGCAGCCTTGGTGAATAGTTTGACGGTGGTAAGGGAATTATTTGTTTAGCAGAGTGATGGAGTTCATGAAAAAACTGTTCTTGTGTCTAGTTGTCTTGGTGTGCAGTGCTCTATAGCGTCGTTTTGCGTCTATGGCAGTTTTCCCCATTTTGGGGAAATTCCCCATCCTGGATTACAATCCTGGGTAGCACAGGAAAAGGTCATTCTGGCTGTGAACTGCAAAATGTGAAAGCCAACTGTGGAAGGCATGAGGATGGGAAAGGCTGACTCATGGCAGAACATCTGGGCACATAAATAGTGCCTGTAAGAAAGATAAATGAAGAAGGCATAAAAATAAAACAATAAATTAAACAAGGCATGGAGCTGCTAAGGCCCAGTGGGAACTGAGAAATTGCAGAAGAAAAGGGATTAACTAATCCTGAAAGAAGAAAAGAAGAGGGCTTCTTAGTTCATTGAAAAAGAAATGGGGCTGCGCAAATCTTGCCCACTAAAAGGAAAATTCCTTTGTGTCTTCTCAGAATGCAGAATTAGCTGTGCTTCTCAAAAAGTAGGACTTGGATGGAGTTTCTTCTGGTTGCCTTATTTTCTTGGATTTGAAATATGCACACATTGGACTCCAATCTCTCTGAAGGATAGTGAAAACTATTGAATCCCCAGCCAGGATCCTGAATGCCAAGTTAGCTGCTTTAATTCCACACTCAGGTTTTTCTTTAAAGTATTGCTCTGATCTGTTAATTTGTTTGGCTAGAAAGCCAAGAAGACATTTAGACTGGTGAGAACTACGTGCTAGAGAAACATTCTATTGAGAAATGGTCCCAAAATTACTTCTGTGGATTGTTCTTAGATTTATTCAGCAATTTCCCATTAAGTGATATATGATTGAAGTTATGTACTCTGGCATCTTGTACTAAGAACAACTTAAGTCCCTCTACAGTGAAGAGTTCATATCTTCTTTCCATGTGCTTAATTAGTATGGGGTTTTATGGACATCTTTGAGTATAAACTTACGTAAGAAAGTACAAGAACTGCAATTGGGTCTCTATGAGTTCAGCCGGTTCAATTCTATTTGAAGCAGCTCTCTCTTTATCTGAAGGATTTTATCGGCACATATTTTCAAGCTATTAAGATAGCCATTTTGGTCTGGTGGTTAAGCACCAGGCTAGAAACCAGGAGACTATGAGTTCTAGTCTCACTTTAGGCCTGAAAGTTGGATGGGTGACTTTGGGCCAGTCACTCTCTCTCTCTCTCTCTCTCTCTGTGTGTGTGTGTATGACATCACACTCAGGCGACAAGCCAGTCGGTCAATTCCTGTCACAACCAATGGATCAACACTTGATTAATTCACACACAAAAAAGCAGACTGCATTTGCAGGAAAATGCAAAAAAAAATATTCAGTCTATTGCTAGCAATTTACTGTATGTCCTAAAGATCATGCAGTCAGTTTGATCCTATAAACATCACTTATTCAAGGCAATAAAATAGTATGAGCTGCCATTGTTTTGTGGACAATCACCAATCCCTGATACCACAAACACAAACAAAACCTCTTACAAAGTGAAAACAAATGGAATGGAGAGGACTGGAGTCAAATGAGAAGAAATGTTTTCAGTTACCATGGACTTAATTCTGAACATTAATAATATTTTATATTATCTCCCCCAGCCCAACCCCAACTATTCTATTTTCCCGGCATGCAAAAAAATAAATCCATCATGTGGTTAAGAAATACAGAAGATACTTTGATGAAATGATGCCTTTGATGCTATTTCAGCATTCCCACTGATTCAGTTCCAAGAGATTGACCATGTACTAAATTGCATTATTCTACTGTTAGCAAAATATTGCTTCATTTTATAGTCTGTTTTACCACAATAGCTGTAGCACAAATAAAAAGAAGCCTGGAGAATAATTAATCTAATTTTATTTACTGCATATTGCTAAATACATTGCCAGGGTTGAAGGCTCACTTTCACAGTTTCTTTGATCTTTGGTGAAGTAACTCTTTTGGATATTCATGAGTAATTGAACAGATCAACTTGCAGCTCTCTAGTGTTCCCAAAAATATTAGCATTTAGGTGGACAGTTTGTGTCTTGCTCTGTCATATTGCACAGAACTGTTATATGCTGGGCATGCCTTCAAAGTTTAGAAGTAATAGTGGGATTAATGCATACTTTCTTTGAATAAAATGTTCACAGACTAATTATTTATAGTCTGATAGATTACTTATTGCAATCTTATTAAAATGTCCAGGAAGGATTTCTGAGGAGTATTGTGATTTTTTTTTAATTGTCTGAATCCAGGGGAGACATAGGCAGAAAAAAAAATCAAGACAGCAAGCCCAATTGTCCAATAAATTCCTTGCACATTTTTAATATCTGTTGTTGAATTCTGACTGAATGCAATGAAATCAAAAATTACCAGACTTGTCTTTCTTGCTGCAAAAGTTCATCAAACTATTCAATTTAAATGGTATTGCAATATATGCCTTAGACCCAAGGCAGATGAAATGTTAGTGGCTAATCATCATACTTGGTTTTATTTGATCAAGAGTTACTTTCAAAAAGTAAGCAAGGCTATGATACAATTTTGAGCAGGGATAAAGAGTATATTTTTAAAAATAAAATACAATTCAAAAATGTTTTTAAAATGTTTAAACCTTCCCTTCTCCTAATTTATTGTTATTACAAACAATTTAGAGCAAGCAGCAGACTAGGATTGGAAGACTCTAACAATAATGTATTAATTTAATATTTGGAAGGAATATAAATTAACAGAATATGAGTATATACATAGAACATATGAAAACAACAAATGAAGTACAGATAATCATATCCTTATTAAATGTTAAATCAAACAACTTGGCACAGTGCAGATCACTATCAAAACTGTAAACTATAAACAATATTTATAAATCAAATTAAAGTATAATTATATCCAATGGATAGGGAAACTGAAATTTCTGATGTGACACAATTCTATATAATATTAAAATCCAAGAATGGTTTCCAATTGGAATTAAATTCTGCATCAGATTTATGTACATTTTATGTACAAAGTCATTTTTAACATTGAAGCATCTTCCTATAGTTTAATTAGACTATTCTTCTAAAGAGATCCGCATCCACCCTTCTGACCTTCCATAAAGCCTGGAGCCCC
Source organism: Thermophis baileyi (assembly GCA_003457575.1). Lineage (NCBI taxonomy): Eukaryota > Metazoa > Chordata > Lepidosauria > Squamata > Dipsadidae > Thermophis > Thermophis baileyi. Next base: position 2,251,648 of record QLTV01002110.1, on the reverse strand, counting down.
AAAAGGGGTACATCATTCTGGAGGTGACTGATGTATGAAGACAAGACCCTGTGTGCATCCTGCTCCCTTCTTCCCCATCTTTTAATTGTAATTTTTTGTTATTTTTGTTATTTATTGTTTTAATATTTTATTGGGTTTTAATGTTGTAAGCTGCCCAAAGTCTCCTCTTGGTGAGAAGAAAGAAAGAAAGAAAGAAAGAAAGAAAGAAAGAAAGAAAGAAAGAAAGAAAGAAAGAAAATTTTCCAATATAAAAATTTAAAATATTGAATACTTGCAATCATGATCCTATACAATGCTAGTACTTTGATATATGTTGAATGGATGAATGTTACGGTGAAATTTAATAAAAAAAATCTCAAGTTGTAATGGAACTACAATCCTCAAAATCTATTTCATTCTACTATGAATTATTTTCATATTATTTGTATAATCAAGACTGGAGTACCAACCCTAGAATATCTTATACCAATATGTTCTAAGTGTGTTTTTCAGGGTAGATTTAATATTGTTATTCCATTGAAATTCCCACTGTGCATCAACTGTTCGAGTTCTGTATCCATTGAATCATACAATCGTCAACTTGTTCCGATTCTGAATCATACTTTAATAATAATTTATAAATTATAGCTAACAGATGTTCAGTATTGTGATTGATTAACCACATGGGTAGAAAATAATTATAAGATTTTCAAATTCGGTCAAAGGTCTCAATGTTTCTGCTTGTTTCTGTTGCTCTTTAATTGCAGCGCTATATTTATTTTGAAACAGTGAAGCTAATCAAACATAGCAGAGCATTGTGTGGTAAGAGATTCAAATGTTTTCATCTTTGTCCTGTTAAGAATAAAATTGTTCAGTCTAAACAAGTTGTCTTTCCACTGACCGAATTTCTTAGTATATTCATCTCTGTGAAAGTAAACATTAAATTCTAGCAACTATTAACTATCCCTGTTTTACTCCGATTATTTGCTTTTTTGAAGAAGTCTGGGAATGTATAATAAATCCCTCATTGTACTGTGTTGCATTTCAATAGTGAAGGAATAGTTTTGGAACACATAGGGATGCCCACGTTGGGAGCTGAGAGTATGGCTTATCAATTTTCCAGAAATTCTCCAGCAGGGAAAAAAAATCCCCTACCAATTGCTTAAGGAGAGGAAATTTCCATAGCAGATGTACTAATACCCATGCTGAAAACCTAATCCTGCTCTCCTTATAAAAATGACTTTTTTTGTTTACTTTTAGGATCCTTTCTAGTCTTTGAAAATAAATTGATGAGTTGATGGCCTAAATCAAATTGGCATAATGTTTCCCAAGCCTACCAAAGGCTGATGCCATTTCTTAATTGTGAAAATGGCCCAGCCTATTGAGAACTGGTTTGAGATGCAAATGCATTTAGATTGTCTCAGAATTTTGTTGCCTCTAACTCAGAATATTATTGGAAATCACTTTGGCAAGTGAGTACTGATCCATTCTGCAACTTTAAAATGTGGTAATTTGAACTTGGAATAACATTCCTTGTGACAATGGGTCAGAAGTAACCTAGTTATCACTGAGTTCTAGTAACCTGGTTGCAGGAGAACACCTCTTCTTCTTCCTAGCAGCAATCTGGTCAAAAAAGTAAACCATTGCCTTATTATGAGATACAGCAAATCAATAATAAAGCGAATAGATCCTAGAGAACAGAATTCATCTCCTTAGATGCAGTTTATACATGGGAATTAATAATTCTTATTAGTCTTTTGTCTGTGTTCCCTGTAATAGAAACTCCTGTCTAGACTGAATGGCTACCCCACATAATCCCAGTTAATATCCAGTAAAATCACTCTGAAATGCGATAGCCATAGTTATCAGCGAGAGGCAGGATTAAGTTGATTGATTGAACAATGGACTTCTGGTTTTTTAACATCAGTATGGGTCTCTGAACATAAAGTTATATATGCGCACACATGCATGTCAGGGGAGGAGGGAGAAATATTTTATTGCAAAATAAGTGATCATAATCAGAAAATGTACATGACCTAGGAAGGGAGGACTTGGCAATATTGCCAAAGAAGATAAATGGAGAACAGGCAGAAATAAATGCTTTCTTTTTCAAAAGTGAGCAATCATGCACTCTTGGGCATTCAGCATGAAGTCTTCCCTGGTGACTAGCTCAGCTCTTTCTTCACAATAGAAAGCTGGCATACTCCATAAACTCTACCGAGCCCCAGGGCCTAGAAAAAAAATATTCTGAAACTTGTATTTCATCCAATAAAAGCAGGCCACATTGACACACAAGGTGCCCTTCTGCAATACTCCATTTAGCGCATCCCCCTCAAACCATATTTGTAAACACTCAAATGTCCCAAAGGTGCTTTTTCAAAAGGCAACTGGGCTTTTCTTAATTTTTTCATTGAAGATGTTTCTCTTCTCATCCAAGAAGCTTCTTCTGTTCTGACTTCTTCAGTTCAGAAGTTCTGAAGCTTCTTGGATGAGAAGAGAAATGTCTTCAAGGAAAAAACTAAGAGAAGTCCAGTTGCCTTTTGAAAAAGCATCGTTGGGATAACCATGACTGAGAATCTCCATAGACATAAATAGTCCACATATTGTATATCTTCTTTTTGGGATGACCTCTTTCTATATAACAATGTCATGTGCTTCTGAACTATTTTTTTAACGCCACCTTTCTATCTGCTCCTTTGTGCAATGCATGATTCGCACACTGCATACTGGTGGCCCTGAATCAAAGAATATTGATCCTATTATTGTTTGTCACCCAACCAAAATGAGGAAAGAAGCTTCATAGTAGCAATGTGGTGCCCATGTTTTAATGTTCTGGAATGGCTGCTTGGACAAGAGACCCAGGGCATCTTGGATGGGGGGGGGGGAAGCATTCTTGTGGCCCTGTGTCAGTTTCCAATTGTTTCTTGTAACTACATTTTAAAAATGGCCTTTCTCATAGACAGACAGAGGGAATTCTAAGTTTATGTAGTTGCCTTCAAGTCCTCTTAGCCAAGTATTTCCAACACTAAGAAAATTAACCCATTTTAACAAAAATCCTTCAGTGTGGGAGGTGCCACATCTCCAAGTGCATTAATATACTATGAGCAATTTCTCATGGTTTTCTTCTATAAATCACTCTCTGTTCAGTCAATCAGTTCAAATTTAATTGAGGACCTAATGGAAATGTGTTCATTCTAAGAACCCCAGTAATTTAACTCTAGCCCAGTGTCATGACCATATTTTTTGCTATTTTCCAGTACCCTGTCATAATATCCTTCTATGAAACCTAATGCATGCAAGTCCCTGTCCTACTGTACCCATTTGTATGTACTCATTTTATGTGTTTATGGCTATGTTTTGCTTCTTTATATCCATTTATTTGTGCCATTTTTTCATGTGTCCTGTTTCCTTGCACTTGTTGACAAATAAATAAATAAAAATAAATAAATAAAACTTCATTCTTCTTCTGGCCACTCAAAGAGATGCCCATTAGGTCAGGGCAGTAGTGGTATTCACTTACCTTCGCTACCGATTCAGACATGGGAGCGCTCGTGCGCGGCACATGCGCAGAGCGTCCGTGATGATGTCCGGGTGCGTGGGCGGAGCCTCCCGCCGCCACCGCTACCAGTTCACCCGAACCGGTGCAAACCGGTAGAATACAACCACTGGGTCAGGGGTGTCAAACCCGATCACATCGCAGGCCATATTGTGACATATTGGGATTGTTTTTGTCTTTGCGGGGCTGGGGTGGGCAGGACCAGCATGGGCCATTTCCGGCCCACAGGCCGCATGTTTGACATTAGGTGATCAGCCATCTGACTCCAAAAGTGAAATTTTCCCATTGCATTTAGGACTAAATCCTGCATCAAGGATTTCCCCAAATGTTGCAGGATAAAAACAAAGGAGAAAAATGTTGGCTCCCCATTTTTGAAACTATAAAAAGCACTTGAAAACCATCTAACTTTTGGGAAAGAAGCACAACTCCTTCATTAGATAGAAAGCAGAACATGATTTTATTAGTAGATCTTAATATTAATTTGAATGCTTTGGTATGATTAGATGATGTATAAACAATCCAAATCTGATTATCTCACTGGAAGAGAATGCATGCTATGAAAGCATAGCTTTCAGAACATCTTCCTACAACATGAAATCTCACTTTTGAGAGCAAGCGTGCCTTAAACACCAGCCACAATTTCCATGCACAATTTCATTTTTCCTTTCCCCCCCTCCATCTTGTCAAAGCTGAAGCCATGCTCCCTGCCTTGTAAACCTTGAGATCCCATAATAAAAGTATTGGCTCAAGGCAGATTGCAGCTTTTTGTTTTGTTCTTTCACAGTCAAAATGGCTACTTTGCTTTTCCTGTTTTTTTTTGGGGGGGGGGGCAAAGAATTGTTTTGACACCTAGGTTAGTTGTGGTGGATGATGTAAGAAGATCTGCAAAATAAGAAGATGAAACAGTAAATACATTTGGGTTTCCCAGGTGGGTGGGTGTTACCTGTGATTAGGGTTATTATTTAAAAAAACAAAAAGAGAAGTGAGCACGAATTTGTATATGACATCATCTGCCTTATTTGCTGGCTTACTTTCTGAACATTTAAAAGCATACCCATGTGGCACAGATGTCAACAAAGCACAATGCTTTGGAATGAGCTGATTTAACTTGTGAGGAGCTCTTAAGAGATCATTTAAGAAGACCACCCATGGCTGCAACCCAGGAGGCATGGTAGATGTTTAACTGCATATGAAAAATCAGCCTCGGTCCCACCTCTGATCTGCGGTATCTACAGCAATTTATCCCTGCAGACTGCTGTGAGTCTGTGTGGCTTTTTTCTCAGCATTGCTATAATAGAGGTATAACTATGAATCAAATATAGGGATGTTGGCAGTAGTGAGTTCCACTTACCTTTGCTACCAGTTCGGGAACAGGAGCGCGTGGGTGCGCGGGCGCTTTGCACACGTGCAACGCTTCTGCACATGCGCAGAGCATTTTTGATTATGTCTGGGTGGGTGGGCGGAGCCTCCCACCACCGCCACCAGTTCACCGAACCGGTGAGAACTGGTAGCAACCTACCACTGGATGTTGGGTGTCATGCTTGGTTGTCAGTCCGATTTGCACGATTCTTTCTCTCTTTCTCACCTTCAACATAAGTCTAAATCTTATGAAACATTATGAAAAATCTGTGAGTCTGATCTTCAACCTCCATTATCAGTTATAACGCAGGGCAAAGCAGCAATCCCTGCCAATTTACACTACAGAGAAAAGGGGGCATTTGGATTGGCATTTTCATTTATCAGGGATTCTTTTTTTAGATTTCTCAGAGAAGAATTGAGTTTAAAAAAAGAGAAATTATTCACCCTACTCTATTGTGTCAAGGTGGAAGCAGGAGAAATGAGCAAAATACTGCCCAGTTCCAGTCATATAAACCAGTGTTTCTCAATCTTGTCAGTTTTAAAATGGATGGACTTCAGCTCCCAGAATTCCCCAGCAGGGAATTTTGGAAATTGAAGTCCACACATTTTAAAGCCATCAGAGTTGAGAAACACTGATATAAACAAATGGATTTTGCTAGCGATTTCTTTCAGCCACTCTGATTTGGATCTCTGTGGATATTTAAAAGAGTTTCTCACTGTGAACCAGGAAAGACTGTATCTATAAATGATATTATCCTCCTTTTTCTTTTTGCTCCTTCCCTTTTTCTTATCATTCTGGCTGTCAGGCTTTTTTTTTTGCTTTTCAACCTGTCTTTCTCAAATATCTTAATATTATAGGACACAGAATAGTTACAACATGTTAGCATTGATATTTTCCCTACTGTGTTTGCACCTGATTTGAGTGATATTTTATTTATGACATTTGTTATAGTCAAGGCTATATGATTTTCCCAGTTTCAATGTATGGCTGTGAAAGTTGGACCATAAGGAAGGCTGAGCGCCAAAGAATTGAGGCCTTTGAACTATGGTGCTGGAGAAGACTTCTGCGAGTCCCTTGGACTACAAGGCGATCAAACAGGTCAGTCCTAGAGGAGATCAACCCTGATTGCTCTTTAGAAGGCCAGATCCTGAAGATGAAACTCAAATACTTTTTGGCCACCTAATGAGAAGGAAGGATTCACTGGAGAAGAGCCTAATGCTGGGAACGATTGCAAAAGAAGAAGGGGACAACAGAGAATGAGGTGGCTGGATGGAGTCATTGAAGCAGTCGGCGTGAGCTTAAATGGACTCCGGGGGATGGTAGAGGACAGGAAGGCCTGGAGGAACGTTGTCCATGGGGTCGCAATGGGTCGGACACGACTTTGCGATTAACAACAAAAAATGTATAATTATGTCTACTGCAACAGTTGGTATAATAGTTACTAGCAGTAACGCAGGAATAGCAGAAGGGAGTATACTAATATATGTATGTATATACGTATGTATAGTTGTTTTTTGAGTATGTATAGTTATATTTATATGTATGTATAGTTATATAAAGTATGTATAGTTATATTTATATATTTTAATATTTTATTTAGTATACATTCATTTTTAGTGTTCATATTTTTTTTCAATTTTAGCTTTACTGAATATGTTGTATTTTTTATACTTTATAATTTCAATTTTTGAGGAATACATCTACTTCTAGAAATCACTAGACCGAACATTTAATGTTGGGTCAATGATAAATTATACGTCCCGCCACTCTTCTCAATCTATAGACTGTGAATTATATTAGTTGCGGGTACCAGTTGTTCAAGACACACAGCTGCTACTGCCCTTCTGCATATGAGCTTCCCATGGGCATCTGGAAACAGAATGCTAATCCAGAGAAGCCTTTCATCTAATCTAACCCAGCTCTTCTTAAATTCTAACTTCTATTACAAACATAATTGCTCCTTTCATGTTTTCTAACACAATGGTCAGCATATCCCATTCTGTCAGAATCATAAAGGACTCTCCTTAAGATTTGCAATGAAAATGTCCAACTTACAACACAAAAAAGCCTCATTTAGTTATGGATCTAATTTTCCATATAGTTATTTTTGTTTTGGGTAGAATTTTTGCTGTGGAGCTCCTATGAGTTTTTTGTGAAGATTTATTTTTCCAAAAGTTTTCCTGTTGTATCCTATTATATCTCTTAGTTTGTAGATAGGTGATAGAAAGATACAGCTAGATAAATAGCTAGACAGACAGACAGACAGACAGACAGACAGACAGACAGACAGACAGACTATAAATATAACTTTTTTACAGTCACAGGAGTGCAATTAAATTGTATTCTTGGATTACAGTAAATCAAAGCCATTATGGGGAAAAATGATTGAAAATGTTATAGCCAGTATTTACTTCTGCCATGTCAACTAATGTTATTTAATGTTAGATCTGTCTATAACCTCACATGGCCTTTGTCTAAAATAGTGGCTGATTGACCCATGCCACATATTTGACCTCACCTCAGAGCAGATAAACCATAAACTTCAATTCCTATGCTATGTTTTGATCTTGTGCATCTTCATGGAAGGCCACACTGGAGACCAGAGGTGGGTTCCTACCGATTCGGACCGGCTCTATAGAACCGTTAGTAATGTGGCAGCCTGGGTCGCTGGAACCGGCAGCGACCCAGGCTTGCCACGCCCCCGAGCCAGTTCTCTCAGCGGCACCATAGGCGGCGCCATCTTATTTTTTGCTTCTGCGCATGTGCAGAAGCTTTTTTTAAGTACTGCACATGTGCGCCCGTGCGTCACGTCCCTGACTGAACCGGCAGTACCTGAATCCGGAACCCACCCCTGCTGGAGACATACTGTAGTTAGCTTCAGAAATGAAATTCTCAAAGTTCTCTTCTAGATTGTCTCATACCTGATTGTCTAATACGGAATGTGTGCCATGTTGATTGATGGATTGATTATGTGCCATCAAATTGGAGTTGACTCTTAGCAACTGCATAGATAGATTTTCTCCATAAATATTTGTCCCTAATTTGATCTTTCAGTTTTTCCATTTGGTGCCATTAGCACCACTATGTCACATTGTTGTAAACCAGGTAGAGGTTAGTAAGAAAGCTTAATTGCAACTGGGGGGTAATATTCTTCAAATAATTGACATGGTACTGTAACTATCAAGCTCTTCAGGCATTCTGTGTAATATTCAACATTAATTGATGTAATTTTATGATTGTGTGTTTGAGCAGTGCGGTGGCCTAGTGGTGAAGATACTCGCCTCCCTTTCAGAAGGTTGAGAGTTCAATCTTTGGCAATGGCAGATGTTTCTCTCCTAAGGCGGAAAGAAAAAAAATCTACTTCAAACTCTGCATGGCATCAGGATGGGCATCCAGCCAGTAAATGCTCAGATCCATCCAGTTGTCCCAACTCTACTCTGAATAGGGACTGCAGAGTCATAAAAAGTGAGATTTTTTTATGATCTTGTGTTTGTGTTTCATTTTATTGAAAAGTAGTCCAACATCTAGAAAGGCTTTCCTAACATAGTGTAACCATGCCTATGATTAGCTTTGGTTGATATTTCTTGCAGCACAATATCTTTCTTCCACCCATCCCTACTTCCACACCTTCATGAGGTTATCATGTTCCATCATCAGGAAGTATTGCCATCCAATTTATGGGCCTTTCTGACATCTACAGTATCCTTGGTATTTGGTGACCCAGTCTGGTGTAAGGACTTTTGTTTTCATTGCATTAACTGCTAGATCAGTGGCAGTAGAAGAACTATAATCCTGTAGGATTAAATATCATTGAAACAACTGCAAGGTTTTCTCACCCAAATATCTCAGTAATCCCAGTTCTCATGGTAAGTGCAAAAGCCCAGTTCAAAGACATTGACAAAGATTCAATTTCATGTAATTGCTGAGTGCATGGCAATACTTGAGATGAGATATATGATGTTTCCATTACAGCAATAATGTTTCCTAGATCCTTTGTGTTGTCACTGTGTACGCTTTATTAGAGCCATGTAAGCCAAAACATTTATTAATTCCAAGGAGAGAAATATGAGATGGCAATATATCACAAATCTAATGAACAGGCGCAAACTCTGTATGTCTGTAAATAAGAGCAACTGTTATCCAGGTTTTATATTTCGGTTTGGCCTCATTGGATGGCAATTTTGTCCTTAATGGAAAAAAGAAGGTGCAACTGAAAAAAGTATATTTTTACAATGGCTTATAAATTAAATGAATTAATAAATAAACAACTGCATAAACAATGTGAGGAAGTGATAGAAGAATCCTTGTGAGTATAGTATAGATAACAGCCAAAAACAAAAACTAAGAGGTAGAAACCAGTATGTTCCTACCATATGTCAATTTTACAAATATTATTTACTTTTCAGATGATTGCTAGAAATATTTAAAATTCTCTCTCAGGAACTGAGCCTAAACCGAGCTTGCACTTCAGAACATTGTTATGAACATACAATTATTTTTTAAAAGCACTTCTTCCCAAGCTCTGTATAAACATAAAGAAAATAAAATCTGGTATAATATGCAATTAATTTTTGGAATTTACTATCATAGGTCATGAGAGTAATCACTATCTCAGAGTCAATCTGGAGTTGGGCAGCACCGTAAATGAATAAATAAATATTGAAGCAAAGGTAGATAAACTACAGAGGACATGTCCAACATTGAATATTGACTCACACTGCTAAATATAAACTCCAGGTTCAAACCAGCAGATTTCTAAGTCCAATCATTTGAGAGAGACAGAGGCAACTACAATTCTACCTTTTGTTTAGGAGAATCCATGTATCATTTGAGTGATACATTGGAGTTGGTTGGCCATCATCATATGGCAGGTCTACATATTCTGTTTTACAGAGGGCAGTTTCTGTTTGAAGGGCTGTCCTATCAAGTCCCATTTAGTCTTCAAAAATTATTAGAAGGAAGCAACTTATAACTGACTAAGCAGTCACTAAGTTGCAAATTTCCCCAACATGGGGAATTTATGGTAATTCCGCCTAGATTTGAAAGAATAAATGAGTGCATACAAATCTATTTTAGTGATGCCATTTTTTTGTTTGGGTGACTCATAAATGGCTACCCTATTTATGTATAATGGCCAGTGATTCACATTAAACATGGACTAATACTAACAAGCAACCTTGGCAGACATGCTACACGTGTCTATGAGTGTGCTGTGTGTTTATTTATGTAGCTTTCGTGTGATTCAGTCTTTGCTATCTTTTTATATATTCACACCTTGGAAGATGTCACATTCTTATGCTTTGGAAAGGACATTTGTTATCTATTTTTGTTATAAGAACAACTAAATAATCTTTCTTCCAGCATTCTAAGATTGCTCCATGTTTACATCCAACCATGATAACTTGCATATTTGGCCTAATATTTTACTGACAAAGGGTTTCTCGCTTTCTTCTTCTTTTATCCATGTAGGCTCTTTTCCTTCTGGATGGTCACCACATTTTCAGGATCTGGCATTTTTCTAGTAGAAGTCTTGACATTGAAAGCCATTACTTTTTTACCTTTCTCCATTTTTGTCCACGGTCAAGTTTCAAAATGCGCTTTTGCAGTTGCAACCATTATCGCTTCTCAGCTTGCCAATGAACCAGGGGGGAGAGAAGGGGGAGATGGAATGTAGGCTCCAGACATCAAGAAGACAGCCGTGAGAACCAAGGACACTCCAGTGTTTACCAGAGCCAAAAGATTTTCTCATAACAATACCATGAGACTCGATTGGACAATGTGACCTGGTCTAATAGGGGAAGGGAGAATCTAAACTTTAACTAGGTGGGTTTGCACAGGAAATAGTTAGATCTGGTTTTGCCTTCATCTGTGCTGAAATGATGTACTCAATAAGGTTTTGCATTAAGAGATTGGATCATCTCAGCTGTGCTTGCTTTGGTTGAGTTTATCAGTCGGAACATTGACACGGTCTTTATCTATCTATGTGCATTTACCTATGGGCGTTTTCAACATTTCTCCACTTGGCTTTATTTTAGCCATTTCAGCTTCCAATCTGGCTTTTATTCATATGCTAAAATGTCTAAAATAGTTCACTACCATAGTGAACTATGGTGCTTATAAAATAAAGAACTTGACCTATATTAACAACATGAGTTTATGACTAACTCTAACTCTGTCCATGCTGAAGTCTCAGCATATTCTCAGTGCTATTGGGATCCAGAAAGGAATCTGAAAATCTCTCAAAAATAAAACCAACTGCTTAAACCCAGTGTGTGTGTGTGTGTGTGTGTGTGTGTGTGAGGGAGAGAGGGGGGAGGGAGGGAGGGAGGGAGGGGGAGAGAGAGAGAGAGAGAGAGAGAGAGAGAGAGAGAGAGAGAGAGAGAGAGAGAGAGAGAGATGGTGCAAATAATATTAAAAATATGAATAAAATATGAGTTTCAGTATGGCAAATGGGAAAAAGAAAAGTGATAACTAACTAATATGTGCTGTTTTAATTTAAAATGAATATTTGTTTAAAATATTGTTTACATGTCTATTCAGAAAGAGTTAATCTTTTTATTTAATTGGCAATTGCAAAGTATAACAATAGAAATAATTACTCTGCCTTGAAGTTTGTATAAATATATTTGAATTTTAGCCTTAGAAAACTACAGTAAACATAGAACTAAAGTAGTAATTTTCTCTTATTTCTTCTCTGCAGAAATAAGAAAACAGCCATAGTCAATGTATGTAAATAATCATAAAAACTAAGATAGATAGATAGATGATAGATAGGAGAGAGAGAGAGAGAGAGAGAGAGAGAGAGAGAGAGAGAGAGAGAGAGAGAGAGAGAGAGAGAGCGCACCTTTAAGTCACTGTTGAATACTTGGCTTAGTCCCTGAAGTTTCTTGGCACCATTTTTAGGTGTGATTAACCATTGCTTTCTTCCTAAGGTTGAGAAAGAATAACTGGGCCAAGTTCACTCAGCTGACTTTATCTCTAGCCAAGACTAGAACTCATGGTGTCCTGGTTTCTAGCTGTGTGCCTTAACCACTACACTAAACAGGTGCTCAGATTTATTTATTGGATGATTATATAAAGCTTACATTTTATAATACCAGCATGCAATAGGGGACATCTCATTCTACATGCTTCCAACCCACTGCAGTAAGCCTGGAAGCATTTGAAGTTATAAATCCCATCTATCCAACAAGAAATGTATGGCCTTGGCTGAGAATTCCAAGAAATTAACTGTTTAATGATTTCTAGCTAGTAGTCCTGGAAGCATTTAGAACATGTCTTCCACCACATAATACCTCAATCTCTTTATCTTATAGGACCTTAAATGTATTTACCATTCATAGTCAGAAAGTAATTTCACAAAGTCTCTACTCATATTTTATTATACCTATATTTTATTATCACCTAATATTAATGATCCAGCAAAATGGTTTTGGAAGCAGAAAACCATTAGTTTTAATTGCATTGATGATCATACATAAAAGAAAAATCAAAACCCAAGGCAATCTGAATGCAGTGCAACAGAAGAAACGTTTACCAGTTTTAAGGAATTTAGAAGAACTATAGAGGAAAAAAGGCCATTTGAAATTTAAACTTCATGGGCATGGAGACCCAGCTGTCATTTTTAAGTCTGGTATAGCTGATGGCATTAAACCTATTTCCAAACGAAACGGCTATTTTATTATATGAGGCTCAAAGGGAATGTTGATTTAGTTTTAAATTTCATAAAGGCAGAACACGGTGATTACATGGAAGCTACAAGAAGAATTATTTCATTCAGACCAAATAAAAAGATGTTTAAGTTGTTCCTGAGTGCTAGAAGAGGATTTATTGACAGCATGGAAATGCCCATTCCTCTCTGTAAAGTCTGGATTCAATATACAGAGAGAAAGAACCCAAAAGGGTTCAGTGAAGGCAAAGCTAACTTGTCAAGGTCTGAAATGGAATAGGGGGAAAAGTGAAACTCATATGCTAGACATATAATCCCAGCATTTCCATAGGATTATTTTTTTTTCTGAGAAGAGACAGGTGAATCATGCTCATCAGAAAAGGAGGCAGCTGCCTACATCAAGGTTGTTGTTTTTTTAAGGTTCAGGTCATGAAGGTATTGTTGGATCATGACACTGACAATTAGCAATTTGGATAGCAAGTTGAATAAGCAAGAACACATCTCAACTACTGATTTTCTTCTTTATTGTAGAAAGACACATCTCGTTTCTGTTTAAATATTTGAAATGTACATCTAGCTGTATCCATTACAAGAAGTAAATTTTATTTAAATGGGCATCTTTTTTTATGTTTTCCTCTTTTGATATAACAGATAGCCACTCTAATGGTATGCCAAATATTTCTTTAAAAAAAAACATTATTTTTTAAAGGCTGCAGAGCTGTGGCACTAAATTTTTCTGTTTCAATTGGTTTCTAAGTGCAGGTCTATGCACCCTGGTCCGTACAAAAAAAAATAATTTCAACTGGATATGTCTTCAAAAGATAAGTACAGGACATCATAGGAAGAAGAAATCGATGTAGACTGAATTAGAGAACATTTACTAACTTTGCATCAATGTCTAAATTTTAGTTTTTTAAAAAATTACAGTTTTCTTCATTTTTCAAACTGGTCTACATTTGACCTAGAACTTTTGAAACTATAACCTATTTAATTTATCACCTTATAAAAAGATGTAATTTATGTGTCTGTATTAATCAGCAAATATGACAATATATGTGTGTGAGACTGTGAGTGTGTAAATGTATGAGTGTGTGTGCCTGTGCCTGTTCTTGTGGAGGAGGCACATATATAATCAAAAGCTCTTGGTTATTTCTTACTTTCTAAAGAAAGCTTCACATCCCTTTCACAATCATTTGACCTATAATATTAAAGAATGACTGGGCTAGTTTTTGCAACATCTCTTTGGGATTTAATGAATTGAAAATAAAGACAATATTTAAATCTATGAGAAAGTAAGATTTTCTACCAGTGGAAACCCTGTTTGCTACAGTCTTTAGCGGACTTCTGAAGTATTGTTTGAGACAAGCTATGGTTTACTGCTCTGGCACAATCAGCCAGTCTAACGTCTGTCCCTGAATGTAGTATTTAGCATGTTTGCATGGGAGACTTTGTACCATCGCTGCAATTGAAACTCTACTCAGGAATGCAAACTCTACAGAAACATTTGCTCAGAATATACCTGTCATTCACATAAGCCAAATTTGAACACATCCAGTAAATGGTGAGAAGCCAAGTCACTTTTCCGCCAAAAGAACTGCTACTTAAAGCTCATGGAAGGGTTTCTCCAAATGGCTTTCTATTTTTCCTTGATAAGTTATTAAACAAAAAAAGCATCTGTGTTATTTTTCTTGTAAGTACTTTGGAACAAATCCTGTAAATGATGTCATCAGCAGGAGACCCAACCAAACCAATTCCCGGAGATCCAATTTAAACAAGGAGATGCATCCATATATCTCATTAAATGCTCATTTATTTAGATGTCTGAATCAGATTCTTCTGAATTTGGCAGTTGCTGTATAATTGTATTTTCTCCAGAGTAGAAATGTGCATGGTTACAAAGTACAAGGAAAACAGACAATGATTTAAGGTTGCCAATTTTTAATTTAAATATGCTGTATATCTGGAAAGGACTAAAGACGACATCCAACTGAGTGGGCTGAGTAAAACCAGGAATGATATGCTGGATCAGAGAGAACTGGGAAGGATGAAAAATCCTTGTCATGCCAGCTCTTAGTTTTGTTGCCAAAAAAAAAAAAAACAGTTTTGACTTGATAGACAGGTTCTGGCAAGTTGCATTGTGTGGGCATGATCTTTTATTCTGAAAGAATTCCCCTTCAGTATCCCAATTTGATTCAAGATTTAAAATGTTAAATAGATAATGTGTATCTTGTTGCATTATATTTTCATTTTATTTACTCTTTAGTAAGATAGATAAAGGAGTCCCTGCGGATTTTACTCTGCTAGTCGTTGCCAACTATAAGGGGCAGTGCTCGTTCCGTTTCCATGACATTTCCGTGATCCTGTAGCCAGCATGACATCACAGAGTGCTGTTACCTTTCCACCAAAGTGGTACCTATTTATCTACTCATATTTGCATGCTTTCCAACTATTAGGTTGGCAGGAGTGGGGGGAGGATGGGAACTCACATATCATGTGATGCTCAGGTCTCAAACCTGGGCTGCTGGCTTTCTGACAAGCCCAGTGCTGAGCCACCACGCTGCCTCAGTAAGAGGATAACAGAGGCTTTTTTAGTTTTAATTTTCATTGGATTTTTGAATAGGTTAAGCACTGGTCTCAACATTTCTGATTCAAATTGGGACATCACACACACATTCTAGAATTTAAAAGCAAAGAGCAAGACATATATAATTAATGTAATATAATATTATTGCTTAGGTTGGCAATCTAAGGTGAACATTATACATGCAAAGGTCATATTCTTCTTCTTTAGCATTTTAAATATTGTGATCTTTCAATGTAGAACATCCCTGTTAGCAGTAAATCAAAATGCAAACATATGGAAGTTGCAGATTCTAAAGCTTTGTTAGATTCAGCCACTCATAAATAACCTCCACCCAAAATTAATAATTAAAGATGCCTGCATGTTTAAAGTAGCTCTGATATAAATGCAGACCAATGACTGTTGTTTTTTTAAAAGGTATTATTTCTTAACATGAAACTCCTTACTTCCTGGAAATTGCAAGTGGTCAAAAATCCTGTTTGTGGAATTTCAACTTCATTTGTTGCAAGCTAGCTGGTAGGGGTTCAGGGGTGGGTTCTAACTTACCTCGCTGCTGGTTCGCTTCCTTGCATGCCTTGTGGGCGTGCCACAGGGGCGCGCCATGTGGGTGCGCGCGCATGCGCAGTGCCAAAAATCTGAAAAAATTCCCCCCAAAAAAGAGCTGAAAACAAGATGGCAATGCATGCGCAGTGCCAGAAACTCGGCTTCTGCGCATGCGCAGAAGAAGAAAAAACGCAAAAAATTTCCCCCCAAAAAAATCCAAAAAAAATATTCCCCCCCCCCCAAAAAAAGCCGATAACATGATGGCGATGCAGGCGCAGTGCCAGAAACTCGGGTTCTGCGTATGCACAGAAGGAAAAAAACTGGAAAAAAATTCCAAAAAAAAAATTCCAAAAAAAATTTCCAAAAAAAAAGATGGCGGCGCCCACGGACCGGCACCGACAGAACCGGTTCCGTGATGTCACTGTGACATCAACAGCGGGTCGCTACCGGTTCGGGCGAACTGGTGCAAACCAGAAGGAACCCACCTCTGATGTGGTTGCATATTCTCATAGCCAAATAGCATCAGCAACCTGGTCATTTGAATCAATGATGCTGAGAAGGAAGAGAAATCCTAGATGGTAATGATGCGAAAAGGGTGTGTGTGTGTGTGTGTGTGTGTGGGTGTGTGTGTGTGTGTGTGTGTGTGTCTAGGTGCAGATGTGGCATAATCCGCCCCCAAGCAATCATGAGCACCTATGTGGTCCCTGAGGACCATCGAAATAGCCCTTGCAGAGATGGGTGATTCTGGATGGCTGTCACTCTTCTTCTCATTGCCTTATATCTAGTGTTACACAATTGAAAAGAGTTGATAACTTGTTTATAGTAGCAGCAGCTCCACACAACAAATAACAATAGTTCATGGTGAATTCCATGGATTAATTGAAGACTTGCTGATACAATTAGCTGGTTCTTGCTGCAAGTCTGGCTTTCAAAATCTGCAGCCAGGAAGATGATGGATGATGATGATGATGATAGACAGATAGATGATAGATAGATGATAGATAGATAATACACTCAGATACACATGCACGCATGCACACACACACACACACACACACACAAATACACAAACATAAATTCATACACACAACACATAGATACAATAATAGCTTGTCATCTCCAGAGGTTCAAAATAAGATTTTAGTGGATTCAGATATGTTTAAGTACCAGTGATTTCTCTTCTCTGTTTACTTCCTATAACTAGAGTAGGTTATGCTATTGGGTCTTTAGGTACATGGGAGTAAATATGGAGTTACACTTTAATATGCAAGGTTACACATTGCAAAAAAAGGTTAGTTACTTTCCTATTATTTAAGTGATTGGTGCAATTCAGCAAGAGATTGGTGCAAGACAGCAGTACACAGTCCCAATTTAGTGTTAATTCCAGCCCCCATCACATGTTGTTCAACTCTTCTGAAGTTTTTTGAACCACTAATCAAGATAGGATTAACAGAAAGTATATGTTTATAAAGCCTGGGAAATTTGCAGCAGTGCCCAAAACTAATTTGGGTAGCCAGCTAATATACAGGTCCTTGGGTGTAAAATAGCAACATAAGATGTCATTTTCAACTGACATCTAAACTGGAAGAGAGACAGAAACCTTTCTTAAGCCAAAGATTTCATTGCAAACATCCTCATGCAATGAAGCGTTTTGATTTAAAAAGCCAGAGGTAATGAGCTGAGAGTGATTAAAGTAGCAAACCAGTCTTGTTTAGAAAATCATTAAAATCAAATCTCTGCAAATGTAATTATTTAGAATGTTGGGGATGTTGTTTTAAATCAATATTTGAAACAGAGTAAGGTCTCCTACTGTCTATTAATGGGACTGAAAATACTTTCTTCAAAACATTCAGCATCGTATACATTCTATACCAATCAATCAGTGTATGCTGCATTAAACCTATTCTGTTGCTCCTCCAATTATTGTTTATATATTCCCAAGAGAAGTAGTGTTGACTGGAGCTCTGAAACATGGCTAATCAAAGACTAAGGTTCTGGACCATATGCAAATATGTCATTTTCTTTCAGACTGATTGGTTAATCCCATTATCATCTAGACTGGTTATAGTCCTTTTTATAGTCTTTTTGTACTGTACTGACATGTTGCACACTAGTGCTCTATCAGCCTACTTCCAGGTGATTGAAAGCAAATTTAGCATCTGGACCACCACCAGGTGGCCCAACAAACAATGGGAATGTTGCCAAGCTGCTGAAAGTGGTTCCAGTTCTGTGTGGATCTTTGTCTATTCAACAGTTCAGTGTTATCTATACTATGTTTGTAGAACTGCTATTGGTTAGTGGTTCCTCTCTCAGATACATTCCAAGATAGTTGGGCTTATGCTTATTTTAGAGTCCACCATCCTTCTTGACCTCAGCTGGAGATCTGAAGGATGCCTTCCAATGGATGGAATTGAATCATCTCTTCTATTTGCAATAGCACTTAGACTTATATACCACTTTACAGTGCTTTACAGCCCTCTCTAAGCGGTTCACAGAGTCAGCATATTGCCCCCAACAATCTGGGTCCTCATTTTACCCACCTTGGAAGGATGGAAGGCTGAGTCAACCTTGAGCCGGTGAGATTTGAACTGCCGAACTGCAGCTAGCAGTCAGCTGAAGTAGCCTGCAGTACTGCACTCTAACTACTGCGCCACCTTGCTCCCATTTATGCCTTGAAATTATTTGAGATCCTCCTCAAATTGCCCCAGAATTGTGCCACTGAGAGAAGACATCTGTTTCTATTGATGGTTTAAGACAGTTGTTGATCAACCACATAAAAAACAAAGCATGTAAGATAGGCAGACACACATTAGTTCATTAGCCCTTGCTGAGTTTTATAGAAAATATGACAGATTTTGGCAAAGTTTATAGAAATGATGTATTTCTTCTGGAGAATAAATAATTTTTAAAAATCTAAATGCCCTGGTCATGTTATTTATTAAAAGTAAAAATATAGGCTGTGATTTCAATGGTACTAGTATTGCAAAGACAAAGATTAACCATATGAGCTAAGGTTAAGGCCCTTCTGAATTTTGGAACTTGGAACTTGATACAATTCATTGGATTAAAATATTGAGCTGGTCTTAGGTATACAACCTAAGAATTCACAAAAACAGGCAGGGAGATGTGGTCCATTGGATCTTCCATATCTAATATGTGATGCTGGAGTGTGTTCTTGATGTTTTTGAAACCTTCTTTTTGCAATGCAACCCCATTGTGGTTCAGCATATGTTATATTTTGATTGAGAGAAAATGGAGAAGCAGACTTCAAGTCAAGCCAAGATAATTCCTGTCATGGTCTACCTGTGGACTATTTCCAGGGCATGAAAAGAAATGCAGAATAATTTCCCTGGCTTTTTTTTTTTTTTGGACTGATGGATAAACAGTTGGAAAAAACTAATGGAACTTTTTAATATACATAACTACAAGATGATTATTATATGCACAAAAATGGAAAGATTCAGTGCTACACACAATGGAGGAATGGATGGTGAAGATGATGGAACTTGCTTAGATGGCCAAATTCAATCCTTGGGTCAGAGAAAAGACCTTCTCCATGTTTACTGTTGACTCTTACAGACTTTTTGCATGAGAAAAAAATGAACTTTTGATTATTAAAAAAATAGAGAATTTTGTTGTAGCCATAGAATAAGAGCTATATACTGTATACTTATAACTGCTGTAAAGAAAATATACTTCTTTATATCTTCTTTTTCATTTTTTTCCATTTTGTCTTTATCTTTCTTTTCTTTATTCATATTAGTTTCTATCAGTTCTTATCGTTCTTTTTTAATTTTTTAAAATAAAAATTATATGAAAAAAAAGAAAGCTTCCCACACTCTTATTAGAAATTCCTCAAATAGTTCTTGAGTAATATATTCACCTAATAATAGCAGATTTATCCAGGTTTATGTTTTCTCCTATAATGAGCAATTGGTACTCTCAAATTCAAAGCAGCTGTCCTTTCTACAAGAAAGAACCACCACTTTTAAGATTTCACATAAAAAGTCTTTGAAACACAAGAAGTGATGGGTACAGTTTTTGGTAAGCTAAACAATTTTATTTTTTAGATCTCATGTTTGCACACTTTAGATAACAAGGAAGAGTTGAAAAGCAGTTCACCAATCTTTCCATTTTATTTTTCATATTAATGACCCTGTTTTCCAGACTTCACTACAGAAGAGAGAGCATGGAGTGCTTTGTGTGACCCATTTGCCATTCAGTTTCTGAGAAACTTTTTTTTTTTTTTTTTGCACCTTCCTCTGCCACTAAAATGCATCCTTCAGGGGTAAGTTATGATAACAGATCATTTCTCCAGGGTCACAACAAACTGGTTCAGGTTCTTCCTCACACCAGATTTTAATACCCTTTCCATTTAGCTCCTAATGTCAAGGTTGTGTGTTAAAATAAAGCAAACAAAACAAAACCTTAACCTGTCATAGTGACTCTCTCCCAATTACTCTGACAAAAGTCAGTCACTGAAGGAAGTCCTTGATGTCAGGAGTTTTATCAGGGTGAACTAATGAATCCTGCAGCAG
This sequence comes from Thermophis baileyi, assembly GCA_003457575.1. Lineage (NCBI taxonomy): Eukaryota > Metazoa > Chordata > Lepidosauria > Squamata > Dipsadidae > Thermophis > Thermophis baileyi. The sequence goes on along the minus strand of QLTV01002110.1, from coordinate 2,231,422 downwards.
TCAACTTGTCTTTGCACCTTGCCAAAAAAGCTCACTTGAACCTTTAGTGGGCATTTCATCTCACTCTCTTTATTTTCCCTGAAAGAAATGCAAGACGCAGATGCGAGATCTTGCCCCATTCTTTTTCAGTCCATCGCCTGCCAACAGTTTCTTTCTTCTGACACTTATAGCTTCACTTACAGCTAGATAAAACAGTCCCAGAAGCCTAAAGACTGGTGCATATTAACAGCATTAGAGCTGATGCCCTCTGCTTATAATGTATTACCATTTTCAGGCAGTGAAGGCAAGTAATATATATATGTATATGTGTATGTGTATGTGGATGTGTATGTGTATGTGTGTGTGTGTATGTGTATGTGTATGTGTATGTGTATGTATGTATGTATGTATGTATGTAT
>QLTV01002110.1:2208636-2230964 GCA_003457575.1 Thermophis baileyi | reverse complement strand
ATAAAGTTCTGGGTACCCATCAATGACATCTGAAATGACTCCAGGCTGTGATGCATTCAAACTAAAGCATAAAGTAGCAACGGCAAATACTGACTGCAGTTAGATTTGAACTAATACTATACCGTTATAAGGCTTTCCCTTTCACTGGGATATAGCTGCATGCAGTTTTAATTCAGGAAGGAAGGAAGGAAGGAAGGAAGGAAGGAAGGAAGGAAGGAAGGAAGGAAGGAAGGAAGGAAGGAAGGAAGGAAGGAAGGAAGGAAAGAAGGAAAGAAGGAAAGAAACATACCCATGGTCCTAGGTGTCAGATTAACTCTCTTTATAGAACTTGGTTCCTTTGATCACCCTCTTAATCTGGGGCAATATCCCTTGTTCCCTCTCTCACCTGTATGTGTAGTGATCATATGTTGTAGTAGACAGTTCACGTGCACAAATCTCTGATTGTTGCCTTTAAAGACACCTTTAAGGCGTCTTTAAGTATTGTGAAAAGACCCAGTTCTAAAAACAACCAGGCTGTTGCCTTAGTGATGCGATACTCTGCCTTGTACAAATACACATTTTCTGAGTTGACACATTCTTTTCTACGCTTCCCGCAGGCTTTTCTTGCAGCAACTGTGGTTGAACTTTCTCTGCAGCCATCCTCTGGGTCTCTGTTTGCTACAATGAAGCGTCCAACCCAGTGGTAGGATTCAAATTTTTTTACTACCGGTTCTGTGGGCATGGTTTGTGGGCATGGCGTGGCTTGGTGGGCGTGGCAGGGGAAGGTTACTGCAAAATCCCCATTTCCTCCCAATCAGCTGGGACTCGGGAGGCGTAGAGAATAGATGGGGGCGGGGCCAGTCAGAGGTGGTATTTACCAGTTCTCCAAACTACTCAAAATTTCTGCTACCGGTTCTCCGAACTACTCAAAATTTTCGCTACCGGTTCTCCAGAACTGGTCATAACCTACTGAAACCCACCTCTGGTCCAACCTCCTTCCTGGCTTTCTTCAAAAGTATTTAAAAGCCATCTCTTTTAACCTGCTGTACCGTAATTTTACTTCTGATTTTATTTTCTGTATAATGCCGTGAAAATATTTACTGACCCCTCGCATCCTGGACATAAATTGTTTCAACTCCTACCCTCAAAACGACGCTATAGAGTACTGCACACCAAGACAACTAGACACAAGAACAGTTTTTTCCCGAATGCCATCACTGTGCTAAACAAATAATTCCCTCACCACTGTCAAACTATTCACTAAGGCTTCATAACTATTATTATTAGTCTTCTCATCGTTCCTATCACCCATCTCCTCCCACTTATGACTGTATGACTGTAACTTGTAGCTTGTATCCTTACGATTTATATTAATATTGATTGTTTCCTGATTGCTTATTTGTACTCTATGGCAATCATTAAGTGTTGTACCTTATGATTCTTGACAAATGTATCTTGTCTTTTTATGTACACAGAGTATATGCACCAAAGACAAATTCCTTGTGTGTCCAATCACACTTGGCCAATAAAGAATTCTATTCTATTCTATTCTCCATGTGTGTATCATTTATTAACTTTAGATCCCACCTTTATTTGATACAACTCAAGACAGCCTATAATGCTCTTCCTCTTATTTTCTCCACAATAACAACTCTGTGAGGTGGATTGGGCTTAGAGATTGTTCTGACCCAGAGTTACCCAACCAGTTTCTGTCCCTAAGGAAGGATTAAAAATTACAATCTCCTGGTTTCTAGTCTGGCATCTGAAACAATACACCAAACTGGCACTCCCTAATTTAAACCACCATGAGGCATTGATAGTATTAACATTCTAATGAATAAAGCAAATACCTGATACCATAGTAGTTATTAGTCTATTTTAAGTTGATGAATCTTTTTTTTCAAGAATCTCTTTTTGTGGTATATAAAGATCTACAAAATAACTTCATTTTTTTTAAAAAAAATCCAACCCCAAACTCCTATTCCACTATTGTATCAAAATGCATTAATCTGAGAAAGTTTAATATGAATCTTAAAATTCAGGTTGCTTGCTTTCAATGAGAAACTTCTACATACAGCATAAAACCCGAGACTTCAATGGGCAAATCCCAATTTGAACATTTACAAATATGTCAATTGAACTTAGGTTTATAAAAATAAAAGAATATCCCTAATTCTTTACTGACTGAAAACAGTAGCAGCTCATGGAATAGCGTGGTCTTTAACTGAAAATTACTTTATAAAAATAGGATTGTGTTAAACCTTTTTTGTTTTGATTGGCCTGGAAGTGAATACCCAGTTCCAGATTTCTTTATTATTTGGGCTTCATCCTTTTGTAATATGGTTACTTTATTTTAGTTTCCAAATATTTGAGGTTAAAGTGAATAGTTCATTTTTAATGGGATTATTTCTCTCTTTCAGTGTTTGCTTTCATTATAGTTTAAATCACTCTGAGCCTGAGAATCTAACCTCACTGGAAGCATGTTTTTTCAATTTGATGCAACTTAAATTTAACCTTTGACCACAAGCAATAAAGATACTACTTTTTCATCCACTGAAGGACAGAGCTTTTTTAAAAAAACACCATTTTTTCCATTTCCAGGTTTCTAACCTTCCTATTAACTGAATTTTGGATGCTTACAGAGCAAAAAGTCAATTCTCAATGCAGTGGAAGTTATTTAAGAAAGAACTATGCAAGTCATAAAATCTTCCCTAAAATATATTGCCAGTTCTAAATCTAGTGTTTGAAACATTAGATCTGGTTTCCAATGTGTTTGGATGTGTTTTACAGATAAAAGTTCCATTTCTTTTCTTTCTTTTTAATTTTTTGGAACATTTTTTTAATGAATTATTGCAATTATCTGTCAGAATGTTGATGATCCTAATGTTTCCATCTAGTTACAATTATAGATGAACGAACCTTAAACGAACATTCTTTGACCCGTGTCCCTTTCAGAATTGTAAGTTACCTCTGTGGACCAATTCCAGGAATCTTCCAGTTGTTTTGTAATTGAGAAGCCCCTACATCTCCCTTAGATGGGATTATGAATGCAAGAAGAAAGATATAGAAACTAACTCAGTTGCATATCAGCTGTAGGCTCTGCCTCAGTAGTCCAGTAGAAAAACAGTTGTTCAGTTGTCACTTTAGTTTCACCCTAATGTGTTTAACTAAGCAAGCAATGTTCGTGGATTCTTTTCCAGTACACAAAACTCCCCCTATCTTCAAAAGCGTTCATGGATCTGCAAGAGAATTTCTCTTTTTTTTACCTCCTGGTCTTGATCAATGATCTTTCAATTTCAAACTAAGTTCTGATCTATTCAGAACTGTGGTTTCTGTCAAACCACAGAAACATTGGTTGTCTGGTCAAACACATGCAAGTCAAGCACACGTGCACACATTCCCCAACTCCATATATCTTTATTAAAGTGGAATGGTTTCTGATTAATATTTTCAAACATTTCTTTTGATGTTCATATAGTACAGGGTATCTGTGACAAAAATGTTAGACCTGGAACCTGCCCTCCCTTCCAGCTTAAATGTAGCCTTTGGAGAAAGATAAAGCAAACTTAAATTTTCAAATAGTAATACATACTGTGTTAATAAATGGACAGCTTAGAAGCATTTCCTGTTTATACAGTTGGTTAATAAACATCCATCACTCGTGTCACCCATGCTGGACACCAAATTCAAATGTCAAACAAAATGTAAGAGGTCACACATTTTCCTTTGCTAACTAAAAGTGTAATTCATAAATATTATTGCTACCAAACTCTCCATCTTCGACTGTTGTTTAAAAATATGCACATGTAATATAAATTGTGATTAAATTTAAATTGGCATATTATTTCCTGTTTTAAGAGTGAAAAACAGTAAGAATTATGTTTTACTCAATAGGCATTTTTATTGAAAAATGAAAATATGAGCTGGCAGGCACTGTCTAGAAAGTTCAACTTCACGAAAGGAAATATTTTTTATGAGCTGCCACCCGTGTTTAACATTGCTTCTCCATCTGCTGTTTCCCCAGATACACTAAAATAGCTTTTCATCTACTAAAATTAAATACATTTGGTTAAATAGTTCAACTTACAAAACTGTCACATAATACCTATGCCAGCTTCACTTTCAAATATTATTTTAGGAAATTGTCCCGTGAAGTTATTTATAGAAGTAGCAGCAAGTGGTTCATTTCATTTCAACATCTTAAATAATGTGACTACCGTTTGGTCAAGAGCTGGAAAAATAATAGGATGTATGGAAATAATTAAATGTAAAAAAATGGTGTGGAATTTTGTGATGATGGCTACCCTGTACATATTTTTCCATGTTGTTGAAAAGACTTCCTGATTGCTTTTGCAGTTAAGTTTTAGTCTAATCATCATGTTAATTTATTGTAATCCATGGACCAAAAATAAAAGCAAATACAAATCAAAGATAGATGTTAAACAATGAAGATGAAATAAAATGAGCAAAACAAAGAGTGTTGTTCTTACTGCCAATGACAAAAAAATCTAAACTTATCATTAATGGTGTTCCTGATTTTATTATTCAATAAGTATTTAGCATACAATATTTTCAAGCAGGAGCCCAACAGCTGTCAAGCACCAAAGAAATCAGGAGATGCAGGCAGTTCAAATGAGTATAAATGTTTATTGCAAGTTTAAGCTCTCTACAAGAACCTGAGCTACTACCGGTCAAGGGAAATGAGCGGGAATTAAGAAGGCATTCAAGGGGGGGATGGACTTGAATCTCTTGTGGGCACACAGGGACTCATGACTGATGATGCGTTTGACCCCTCAGTCTGGTCATCTCCTACAATAGCTTCTAATATCTCCACTGAGATTTTTTTTTTAGTTTGGATTCTGGCTGTGAGTTAAGGTTTGGACTCCTTGGCCTAAATTTGTCTTTCCAACATTATAAGCCTAACATAAAAGGTTAACAGGATTTTTAACAAGACTATCCCAACATAAATAACCATTGAGCGATCTTCTGACAAGTTCCAGCATAAGAATTACATTACTAAATACTATATTCCACTGTGTCCAACTCTTAGCTATTTTATGGAGAGCTCAAAAGATCAAGGAAATCCAGCCTTACTTTCACCAGAATATCTCTAAATATAGTATCTTAAATGGGCTAGGGAAAAAACTAGTTAATATCAAACTCCTTCCAATCTGCCAAGACAAGTAACTACTGGGAATGGGTTTTTATAAGAAATACTTAGGATACAAGATGAACTAATGATCTGAAAAGTGCTATCAATTTCTGAAAATAAATATCCCTAACTACTTATTCGCTTTCTAAGAGAATTTGACCGAAATGAAATTGGATGTGATTTCATTCTGACAATATCCTTACTCCAGGTAGCAGCTCGCCACAGAGAGCCCCTGATAACCTTTCATTAGCAGTGAGACAGCAATTTTCAGAATATGTATGGGATAGTACCAAACTTGAAGGCCACAGTTATACCTCTCTGAGCTAGAATATCAGAACAGCCATTAACTTACTGCAACATAAAGGAAATACCTATTCCCTTATTTCAGAGAATACAGGAACTTTAAAGAAAAATGGAGATTTAACAAGTAATAAAATAATAAAGCATATTACAGCAATCAAAACACATTATCAAAGAATGAACCTGTTATATCCAAATTTCTTAGAGAGGTCACAGTTGGGATACTGTAATTGTGCAAACACATTCTTTGCATTTGCATATGAAATCCAGTGACAGCAGGGTTCAATACTTCTAGAGGAACACCTCTAGAATGGACTTGCTCTTCCTGGGAGAGTGGAACACCATTCAAAACAAATTTTAATCTCATTCCTAGATCCATCTTTCTCCTTGCCAACTGCATCTCTACTTCATCTGACTTTAATTTCAAAGTATTCAGTGTTATCCCAAGATTATCAAATTTAGACTAGCAATGGCAATGAACAATCAGTATAACAATTGATTCATTGATTGATTGATTACAGTATGTGTATTAATTTAATTCAATTCAACCTCATACATAGACTTTCTCCAGGATGAAATATATCAGCATATGTGACTATATAAATGCAAACATGTTTCTCAGATAGGCATCTGCTGTCTGGTCATGAATGACTGTTTACAAAGCCCAGCGGTAAATACTCTTGAATCATATCAAAGTCTTTTCAAGAATATAAGAATGCCACACATTCCCATATTATCTACTGCTGTAGAGCTTTGGGGGGGGGGGAGAGAGATTTAAAAAGCCAGTGGAGTCTGGAGTTGTTTTCAAAGCTTGTAAAAATGCGAGCCTGAATATTTTGTTTTATTAGTCAAACTATGGCAAATAGCAAAGGCCCATAAGATTACTGAAAGGAAAAGAGTGCTAAGTTCTTTAAGATAGTATAGGGGGGGGCAAGTTCCATGTTCTACATATCACAGACAAACATTGACATATAAATGGATTGAACTGTAATACAACACAGATTATTTTGCGCTCTTTGATGTGGCTGATATTATGCAGCGCTGGAGACAGAGAAAGATTAATCCAAAGGATACTATGTCGTATTAGGCAAACAATGTCCCCACCACTACCACCACCTGAATGCAACACAAGAAAGCTTTTTACCCCGTTGTAGCTCAATGCAATCAGGTTCTTCAGCAAACAGGTCTGCAGGCTACTTCAGGTTAGAAACGTGTCTAGTTTTTACTTGGTCCATTTCTCTCCTACTTTCCCCAATGCTGTTCCTAAAATACGCCAGTGTCATTCTAATTTTTGTGCTATCTACCATTTTCCATTTTGTGCTTTGCAAAGCACCTGAGGGCAGGACAAGAAGCAATGGGTGGAAACTAATCAAGGAGAGAAGCAACTTAGATCTAAGAAGAAATTTCCTGACAGTTAGAGCAATTAACCAGTGGAACAACTTGCCTCCAGATGTTGTGAATGCTCCAACAGTAGAAGATTTTAAGAAGCGATTGGACAACCATTTGTCTGAAGTGGTGTAGGGTTTCCTGCCTGAGCAGGGGGTTGGACTAGAAGACCTCCAAGGTCCGTTCCAACTCTGTTATTCTATTCTATTTCCCTGTGTACAACAGAAACAATGGCAATTATAAAAGAGCACCTTTTAAATAGGTAAATGTGTCTTGATATGGATGGTAAGTGAGAACTGAGAGAAAGGGAGATATCAAACAATAACTATAACATGTACAGTATATTGTAATGCCATAAAAGATGATGGGTCTGCAAAAGTTGAGATTCAGCTCCAACATAATTCCAGATATATTTAATATCCTTTTGGATTGAATTGAATTGCAAGGGAGATTTTCAATTGTCAGATACCAACAACTCTCTCCTTTTGCTCTTTTTTTTTATCAACTCATAATTTTTATTTATTTTTCTAGCTATGAGTGCCATGGTTTTCTTTCGTGCCTGCATCTCAATTGAAACTCTTTTGATAAAGAAAATGCAAAAGAAATAAAAAAAAACAGATGCTAGAATTGCCAAAAGATAGGGGAAGTATGGATCAAAGTTTTGTTTCTGTTATCACACACATACACAAAAATCTTTAGTGTCACTCACATCAAACTCAATTCCTATCATTTCATAGGCACTTCTATTCAACCCTCTTGCAGTAATATCAAAGTGGTTTACTATTGTCTAGATTTTACCCCTCTCATTCTAGACTATAATCTAGTATTTTCTGATGGTTGCCATCCAAATTCTAATGCAGTCTTCTCCCTGTTGGGCTTTTTCAAAATCAGCCAATATCTCCTAATATATATGCTGCAATGAGTTTTCTGAGACATCTGCATAGCTCTAATGAATTGCATATGTTTTTCTGGAAATGCAATTTTATAATATCCAATAAAATGAAGGGAAATATTAGCAAATATTATTTCCTTTAATTGGCAGTGGCCAACAAGTCTGTTGGGTAAAGGCCAACTGCAAGTTCTACAGGATGCCAAGAATGTGGGCAACCATCGACCCCTTATCCATATTAACAAAGATCCTTCAAATGACAGAGCCAGTGGATGTCCGTATAGCCCCGTGATGGCAAACCTATGGCACGCGTGCTAGAGGTGGCACTCAGCGCCCTCTCTGATGGCACGCGAGCCGTCACCCCAGTTCAGCTCTGCTACGCATGCGTGCATGCCTCGTGCTGGCCAGCTGGTCTTTGGGTCTCTGCCACACATGCACGGGGGATGGGGGCATGGGGGGCGCACGCACATGCACGTGGGGCGTGGGGCGTGTGGGGGCGCGTGCGTGCATGTGTGGGAGGGTGAGGCATGTGGGGGGGTGCACATGCATGCACGGGGTGGGGTACATGCACGGGGGCCGCACACGCATTGCATTTTGGGGGTTCGGGCACTCGGTCCGGAAAAGGTTAGCCATCACTGGTATAGCCTTTAGAGTCAAAGCCACTGTACAATATGTGTGAAATTCCCCTTATTACTGTATAGTTCACCCCCTTTAAGGCATGTAGTCTATATTCCAGAGTACCAAAGTATTATTTTTTATTTATTTTATTATTTATTTTTATTATTTTTTAGGGACCGTGGTGGTGCAGTGGTTAGAATGCAGTATTGCAGATTAATTCTGCTGATTGCCGGGGTTGCTGGCAATTGCTCACCAGCTGAAGGTTGACTCAGCCTTCCATCCTTTCAAGGTCAATAAAATGAGGACCCAGATTGTTGGGGGCCATATGCTGACTTTGTAAACTGCTTAGAGAGAGCTGTAAAGCTCTGTGAAGCAGTATATAAGTCTAAGTGCTATTGCTATTGTTATTGCTATTTTAAAAAAATCACATCAAAACCGAAGTAGAAAGTAACTATTCTTGTAAATAGCTTCAAGTAAAGTTATTCTTTAACTAGGGAGGTATCACAATAATCCAGCTGGTACAGATTCAATCCTATCAACACATGACATGACCAATGATTTTGTATTCATAAAATAGTTTTTAAAAGACATAAAATAGCTTATAATACACTCTGACCGGTCATTAAGGAAATTGCTCATAATCTCATCAAACATGTTCTCAAAGAGTCACTGTGACATCTATCTGACATCTATCTGATCAAATATAGAGATGACAAAAGACCGATCTTAAAACCTGGGCTCATGGTTGATGGTTTTATGGACAAAAGTCAAGAAATATTCATAGCCACCAATTAATGGTTTTTAGGAGCAATGCGGTATCCAATCAGTAAGATGCTAAAGCAAGGTGGACAGGATCACATTATATCCCAAGCAAGAGCCAGGATTTTCCATTAGGAATGGAATAATGTTGCTTCCCTAGTTCAGCATCAGCGCCACACTCTGCCTCCATCTCTGGGCAAAAATGAGCAGTTACTCTTTCACTGAGTAAATACTTGCATTTTTCTATATGCAGGCTAGAACTATAGTTAAATTAGTATCTGGCTATTAATGAAGGTGTCTTGGGATCATTACAACTTTCAGAATTTATATACCAAAAAAATGAAGACTTAAGAGTGAAACAGATTTCCTCTCATATCTACAGTTCAGATATTTTGGACAATATTCAGAAAAACTCAAAGAAGTAGTACAAGATTAGAAGAGGTAGAGAGACTTGGCCCATAGAATTGCCAAGAGTTGGACACAACTGAATGGATATCATCATCATTCAGAGTAATGAACACCGTTTCCCCTACACTGAAAACAAGAGGATGCTAGCATTTTATTTTCCCTCTTTCTATGTGAAGTAGAGACAAGTAATTTGTGTTATTCCTGGAGCTGCTGTAACTCTGGGAGCAGAGCAGAAGCAAAATGATGATTAGGGCACTTTTCTGTTGGTTAAACAAGAAAGCATAATTGACTCATAGTGATCTCTGCTGTGTTTCCATGTTCCAAGGTGGCAGAAATCAAGACAACTACATAATTTAATTTAAAAGGCCTTGCAGGGTTTGGAGGGGGTTAGAAATGGGGTCATTTATAAGTACCCTATGTTAGAAGCTAACCCTATCATTTCTCTCTCTCCCCCCCTCTCTCTCCCACTCTCCATCTCCCTCTCCCTCTCCCTGTGTGTGTATGTGTGTGTGTGTGTGTGAGTTTTCCATTTCAAAATGGAGAAAATTGATGTAACCAGGGTTCAACAGTCCCGCAACTGATGTATAATGGAATAGTCAGGCAAGGATTCTAGGGACTGCAAAAAAAAAAAAAGAGAGAGAGAGAGAGAGTTAATAGTCCACATTTATTCCTTGTGTTTTCCATTCTGCAATGTTAGGCTAATTAAGGCTGCAATGTAGTACCATGCCTTGAACCTAAAGGCAGACTTACTTCTGCACAGCCATGTCCAAGAGTGCAATATAATATCAGGAAAAAAAATAACAGAATTCAAACAGGTTTGAGCTTAGATTAGTTCAATATAAAAGAAATCAGAGCCACTGTCTAACATAATTTAAACATATGAATCCCTGCATAATATTTCCCATCCAAGGAAGTTAATAAACTGTGGTGCTTCACATGTGGCTGAACTACAATTTGAAGTACCCCTTTTGTTGCCTTCAAAGTAGCTGGACAACAGATGTTGAAATATATCACCAGTACACATCAGTTTCGAAAGCTTTATGACTTATCCATTTGTTTTCAGGACAATTCTCAGGCAAGGTTAGAGTTAGGATGACCTGCCTTCAGTCACTCTTATCTGTTCTTGAGCTGAAGGTCATCCTAAACTCCCCATTTCCAAACCAAAAGTTCTTCTAATTTGGCTTACAGTATCTGCTGTCTGTTGTCATCCAAAGGTATTGTCCTTCCTCAGTTTCCTTGTATCTAGCTGTAGAATCCTAAATATGTTATAGTTCCTGAGATCTTGTTTCATGGGGAGATTACATCAATATATTGTCATGGAAACAATGCCAGAGACTGGTAATAAAGAGGAGCCAATGTGACACACAACCTTTAGGGAAGGCTCCTTAGGGAGCTCTCCACAATTACAACAGCTGGCATCTAAATCTCACTGACCTTCAGCTGGAGCTGAGCCCCTAAATGCCATGTTCTCCTTGAAAAATCTAGGCAAGGCATAAACATCATCTCCAACAGCTCATCAAAACATGCAGGTTAGTCTTGGTCATAAAACACTAAGATTTTTTTAAAAAATCAGACAGGACTTTCCTCCATAGTTTAGTTTTAGTTTGTACAAGATGTGTTTTCATTGCATTGAGTAAATAAAAATATTGTTTCTGTAAGCATGCACCTGCTCTGTCACTTAATTTCATTGATTTTAGCAAAAAGCACAAACTCATCGCAATAATCATAGCGAAAAGGATGCATTGCACTCCAATAACAATAGCACACATTTGGGGAAAGAAATAAAAAGAAAAGACAAGGAAAAACAGGGAGGGGAAGAGAGGCAAAAGAAGATAAACTCTTTACTGTCAACTTGTTTTTTAAGTCTATAAAGGTTCAAAGAGCGGATCACCCAGCAAAAATTGGCTCTGTACATGAAAAATGTTTCATGCTGACAGGAGATTATACACACATATATACAGAATATATTCATGCTGCACAGTAAACCAGAACAGATGGAAAAATAGGATTTATGTTCCACAGACTAATTCAGTTAACAGTATCCAAATGATATCCAAATGAACCAGGAGTCCTATACAATATTTGCAATGGAAACCTCCGTATTTTTCCTCCCTCTAACTCATTGGTGCTTGTCTGTACAATGATGTTGCCAATTGCACAATCAATTTGTAGAGTCAGATGTTTTCCATGTTATGCAATTCACATTACATCCCAGTTGTGTGTGAATAAAGCATCAAGGCACCGAGAGCATCACACTAAGCAGATCTGTTCTAAGATGTCCTAATGTTTGAGACCTATAACAAAGGAAATCAGGACACTTATACAACATAATAAAGACCTGCAAACTAGAAATGAACGTAAAAGCTGGAAAAGCATTTAAAATGCTGCTTCTGTGATTCCAGATTTTGAAGAAAGGCAAATATCATGTTCTGTGTCACCTAAGCAGATACAGTAGTTTAGTCAAACATATTTATGGTGATAAGAATGTATCTTTCAAAATCAAAAGTTGGTAGAACTCATAAGCAAAAGTTGTACAGTTTAAAATTACATTATGATCAGCCTTCATACTCCAGTTACTTACAGTGGCAATTCTGGCTCAGTTCCCATTTAGAAATTTCAAAGAAAGCAATAACATATCATTTGGTTTTAGAAAGGCTTAGCTTCTCCAATATTTATTCTGAGTGTGGCAAGAAGTTACATTTTTGTAACTACATTATTATTACAGGAATGTCCTTGTAGGAGCCCTATATTTGTTGATCTATAGCTATGAATATCAAATTTATTATGCTTATTCTAAATAATTTTTTAATCTGTCTAATACTTCCTGGATTAGATGGCAGCAATAAAAAAGTTGCCATCTAGAGGCCACAGCATCCTTAGTTCTCCCTCAGCTTGTGAAATTGAATCTGATCTACATTACCACAAACAGGTTAATAAGAATTTGTATCTATTTATTTTATAGATATATATATATATACGTATATGCTGTGTCAATTACACAGGACTCTAAGCTGTGTACATGAGTGAAAGCAACCCATACTGATGCAAAAGCAGTGAATTAGATTTTTAAAAAAACAAATGCTTAACTTCATAATCCAAATAACATATCTGGTGTGTGTATTTTTGTATGCATACTTTTGAGATTATGCTTTTAAAAAAAATACGAAATGAAATTTCAAAGTGGACTATTGGCCAATGAGATTTTGTTTTGACACCTTGGAATCAGATGCCAAAGATGTTCAGAGCACAGAGTTCCATCTCGGTAACTCTGAAATGGAAAGGGCTGGGGGTTTTTCCCTCGGTGGCAGAGCTATTAAGAATATTGCTCCGGAAATGGGTTCCCCAGCCTTTTGCCTGGGAGATCCATCTGGACAACTAAAGGCATTCATACTATGTCTAGATTCCATGCAAACTACAGAAAGAGGACCACTTTTGTCCATACCAATTGAGGGAGGTTGGTATATACTTTCAGTCTAAATTCCACCATGACTGTTCCAGGTAAAATCAAGATTTTGGAGTCAGCATTTTAAGAAAACATATTTTTTTAAAAAGCAACCAGGCTTACTTTCTTGGTGGCAATCGTCCAGTACAGAATTGGCATTTGTGTAGCAACCATACAGTATTTCTGGGTTTTATCTGATCGTATTCTTTTCTCCTACATCTCTCTCTCTCTCAAAATGTACAAAGGACTCACAAAAAGTACAAAGGAATGGGTTGAGAAATTAATGGCACATGTTCTTGAGTACACCAGATATTGAATACCTTTAGATTTTTCTAGATAAACATGACTTAACCACAGAAATCTACAAAAAATTAATTCTAGTTTTTATCCTATAGAATCCCCTTGTAAGACTATACAAGTTATAAAAATGAAATTTCCATGGCCTCTTCAAAAGCCACGCTTTATTATGACAATCCATTTGATGATTTTATCAGCTGTTGTAGATCAAGACATAAGCTTTTCATTCTGATATTGCTGGCTGTGCCTTACACCTTCTTCTCTTTCTCAAATATTTCCATAACTCAAATGATCTCCTGCTAAAATGTAACCAGTTACTAAAATTAATTACTTTTGCATTAGCTATTAGTCACTAAGCATTTGACCATCCTAAGCTGAAACTCTATAATAATGCAGCATGAGACTTTTTACTTTTTCTGTTTTGAATCTTTATTTGTGTAAATATTGTCCCTTACCTGACATAATCAGAAACAGATAACATTCTCTTGGTAACATTTCCCTAACCTACTTGAAAATTCAGTTTTCAGAATTTATTTCTCACACTTTGCTTCCATCAACATCCTGTATAAATTGCTAGCCCCTCCATTTTGTGGAGAAACGGCAAATAGGTGTGGGGATTAACTGAAATTTTAGTATCCCTTGTTCTCATGGTGTGAGGCCATCAATGTAGGTCAAATCAGAAAACAGACACTGTGTGGATTATGGGAGTTGTACTGGATTGCTGTATGTAGTAATAGAATTTTGAATAACAGAATTTCTCTCTGTTCCATCTCATACATAACAAAATCAAGGTAGGGATATCTTGAGATTCTTTCTTATGCAATCTGCTTTCCCTGGGACTGTATTGCCATTTTCTCTCCCTTAACAGCTCATCCATTTCTTCAACAAGATTATTTCTACATTCCTTTACTTGTAGTAAAGCAAATTTTAATCTTTATTGACCTTGGAGACAAACTACTGACAAGAACAGGAGTACTTTGGACTCTTCATTCTCCACTTTTACAAAACAGCCAACCGTCAAAAACAGCTTGGCAGGAAAAAAAGGGTAGAAGTACCCGTATAAACTTCTGTCTTTATTTTGCCATTCACATTTCCCTTTCTTCCATCATAGAACAGAATGCAGCCTACATGGGATGACCTATTATAGCTCCCATTCATGCACTAACCAAATACATTTTGCTTCATAAGTATCAGGGTTTAGAACCTAGTGTTAAAAAATAAATTCCACTGGATACGGGGTAGGTTGCTAACAATCTGTCTGGTGATAAGTTTCAGTCAGCATACAAGAATGTTCACTGTGTTATTCTCTGGAACGTTTCTATGCCTTCCTTTGAACAGGTTAACTCTAAAGATAATGTTTTTGTTTAAAACATCAATTCTCTTAGAAATCTTCCATCTCAGCTGGAATGCAGTGAGATAATATTTCAAATTTCTGAAGTAGTGATTCCTGCATTTCAGGATATGGAATCCTTGAGTCCAGACAGAAGAAAACAGAATTCTTGAGATGAATTTCATTTATGGGATGCCAACTAGAAAGTGACAGACTTATTAGAAGACCTTCCTCACATCACAATGTACTTATGAGGTAATAGGTATAGTCTTCTGTGTAGGTTTGTATGTTTTGTCTTTGGAATTGTAATATTTCCTAATGTTTGAAAAGTTGCTTTTATCATTGTTTGTTTGTTTCTATCTAACCCAGGGATAAATGTAGGGTATGCTCTAAGATCCAAGAGACGCTGCTACATAGAAAGAAAAAAGGGGGAGCTTGGAAAGCAGTGGAGAAAATATACAAAATGGAAAACTATAATGTTTTGTGGCTATAACAGTTACACAACAAGAGTTTAAACTGTGTTTTTCCCTGACATTTGTCTTGTGAATCCAAGACTCTTTTTTTAAAAAGCACAACAAATATTACAGTGGCCAGACAGGATGATTTCAGTAGATGGCACTTCTAGAGAGAAAGAACCAATTGGAAGATACTCCTAGCCAAATTGATGGAATGGTTTGGTTATCTCATCTCTTCCTTTGATACAGTAAAGGGATGTTGATGGAAACAATTCTGGAGGAGAAATAAATCTAAGTTTGACTTCAATGAAATTGGAGTAAAATATGATAAGAGGAGAGGAGGATAAAATGCTTAGAAGTGTATCAAAAAGTGAACAGGAAGTGTGATAAGAGTGAAAGCAACACTTTGTGAATGTCTTTTCTAAAGAGTAGACAACATTCAAATTAGACCTCTGGCCTGCCTAATGATATGAAGGTTCTGCAATGAGGCCATACAACCCATAAATATCATTAACTGGTTTATAAAGCTCATTACAAAAAAGGCCAAAGAAAAAAAATGAGATCATTATTATAACACTAAGCTTCAGATTTGTTTTAAGACCAGATTTGGCTCTTTCATCCTTCTCAGCTCCATATATCTTGCTTAATAGTTCTAGTTCATACTAAATATTATTCTCATGTTAATGCAGAGCATCTGGCCATGTCTTTCTCCACTTCATATGAGCCAGATTCCTTGCTAAATGCAGCATTACTAGAAAGGGTTATTTATCAGCACAAATTTACAAGGTTGGTTTCCATCAGGCAATATTAATAATTATGTTTCTATAGCACCCCTCCACCCCACTCCACCGTTTGAAAAAAAAAAAAAAAGCATGAGGGAGGCGGAAGCCCACACAATGTTTTCATGTCAAGAAGAAACTAAATGGGTTGTAGCCGAATCTTTTTTTTTAAGTATTTAATGTATTCTTTTGTACGCTGCTAGCTCACTAGAATATTATATATCAAACCTATTTCTCTGGTGACCCTAGAAATCCATGGATCAAGAGAATTACTTGAGATTCCTAATTTAACTCAGTGCAGTGTAGAGAGAAAAGTTGTAGGTTAAATAAACTAAGCTTTAAATCAGTAAAACCTGCAAAGTGACAATCCGAAGAAAGACTGGCCAAGGGGTATTTACACTGGTTTTATAAAGCATTAATGAACAATATCAGATATCTTACAGGATTCCAAATTCTGTTATCTTCAGTTAGTATCCTTTTTTAAAAAAATCTTCTGAAAGGTAGACAACCAGTTTACAGAGGGTCTCAAAAATGTAAATATTGTTTGGAATTCCTGGAAAAGTATCAGGAAGCAGTTTTGTGTTAAATGAGGGTTGGGATAAATGAAACATAACAGACATAAAGAATTTCATGATTTAAAAATGGAACTTTAGATGGAATATTTATGTTTCAGATAGAGAGAAAAATGCAAGTCTATTAAATGCAAAACTTTTTTTTCTTTTTACAACCCTTTAATCCCCTTATTCGGGGTGGAGTTGGGGCAACTGAACGGAACTGAGCATTTACTGGCTGGATGCCCTTCCCAATGCCTATGTGAGTTTGTAGCAGATATTTTCTCTTTGCGCCCTGATGGAGAAACATTAAATGCAAAACATTATAACAATGAAAATACTGATAGAGATGTTTGAAGAATGTAGTCAGAAATTAGAAACAACGCCAGTATTGATATCTGCTTTTATGAATAGACTATGCAGAAATGACAGATATAGAACCAAATTTATCTGATAATATAGCGATGGGCTCAAAAATAAGATTTACAGATGACAGGCCAAGAAAATGAGTGGGAAAATAATATTTTCATTGGTTCTACAAAAAAATTGGCTGATGTTTTAAAATTCAAAATACAAATACAAATAATAATTCAAGAGAGTGACCTGGACATTTTTTTTCTACTGGATTTTAAAAAAAGGCTTATTAAAGCCTCGAAGAACTCTGTGCAATGCAACAAAGAAGAAATGAAAAGAATTTAAACCCTATGAAAATATTTGAATTAGTTACAGTCCTCAACTTATGACCATTCTTTCAGCAACTGTTTGAAGTTCAGTGGCACTGAACAAAGAGACTTATGACTGGGGTCCAAAGTTACAGCCACGGCAGCCCCTCAGTCATGTGATTAAAATTTGGGCATTTGATAACTGCCCTGCACTTCTGACCACAGAACAGCTTCAATTCCCCTCCCCTGTCTATCTCCTCCCTATCTTGCCCATTGCGGTCCCCTGCCGACCTCCATTTCACTGTCCGAGATGATCTTTGCTGTTTTCTTGCTCCCACTGCTGTGGAGGCTTGTTGTACTGAAGGTTGTAAGCCTCTTCTTTATTTATATACCTCTTTTCTCTTTCTTTATAATATTCTGACTTCTTTCTTTCTTCTCTCCTTTATTCTTTTACCTTGCAGCTTTTATTATTTTTTTCTTTCCCCTCTCTTCTCTTGAGTTTAATTTGTATTACATTTTACTACTATCATCAGAATTCTTAATAACATTACATTAAAAAATAAAATAAAATGACACCTCTCTAAAAAAAATTAACTTGTAGCAGTGTTTAAGTCCCAGTTGGTAAAATTTGCCATAAACATATTTTGGAAGATGATCTGTTTGCATCTCAATTATGCACAGTCCATTTGATATGCCTGTAATTCAGATAAAAATGTATAATCTCCCAAATGTTGTTCCACAACTATTTCAACTCCTGAGTGGCCTTAATTTGCGGTGATTAGGAGCTTAAAGGAATTCTAAAAACCTCCAAGGGATAAATTTAAGAACTTCAAACATTTTTTACAAAACAGATTATCATTTTTTAAAGTTATGCTAAACAAAGAAATTATGTTTTAAATACTTTCCTTAGGCATTATTTTAACATTTTCTTTGACAACTCGTATAAACAGTCTAATATAACATCTAGCACATTGAACGGTAGTTTTAGTAATCATCCAAGTTTGATTAGAAAATCCAGTTTCCTAGTATCATAATATAACTTGGTGGTGAGGTGGGTGGCAAACAAATTTAATAAATAAATAAATGTAAATAAATAAACTTGGATGCCCAGATAATAATAAGAAAGATCTAGGACAGATCATATGCCATAAATGTGGCGTATGCCATAGTGGATCAGGCAGTTGAACTGAATAGAACTGGGAATCCATTCAAAGTCTGCACAGTTTGTGACATTAATTTAATGAGATGTCCAAGTGGAGGCCTTTGCAATGTTCCTGGCAATCTGTAACAGTACAGTTGATATCCCATCTGGGTATCCTGTGGCAACACCTCTGACCTCTATGGTATACAGTAAGTGAGAAGTACAGAGGGACAAATAGTAGATAAATTGTTTAATGTAGAACTTCCACACACAATGCAAAAGTTGCTGCCAAATTATAATTTTTAATGTCACAAACATTAATTTTTTAATGTTCATTGAAGAGGCCTTCATCCTGAATCAAATTTATTCAAAATGTTGTATTTGTTATTGTTGTTATTAATGAATAAATTTTTGGGAACGACCACATTGGCTGTTCTTAGTGTAATTAATTTAAATTAAAATGTAAAATACATTTAAATAAAATTATGTCCTGCCACACACCGATTCTTCTTTCATACCCTACACTTAGTGGAGACTGGCCTCCAACATGGGTCTAAAAACCAAGTGTAGGTTTTCCAGTTGCACATCTATATATACCATGTTAATAAATCAAAGCAGCAATAAAGTTGGCTTCCTTCTGACCCTGAAACTAGTTTGCCTCTGTTTGGCTTTCAAACTGAACTTAATAAGAAAAGTGCCCAAAGTCTGCATGTAGATCTTTCCTGCTCCCCCTCACAGATTCTTGGTCTCAGAGAACATTGTGGATGAATTTGATGTTTCTGTAATTTGGAGGGGAAAGAAAAATCCAGGTGATGTATATTTTGTAAGGCTACCAGAGCTTTCTTTTGCAATCATTAATAGCCTGTGAAACTCTACCCACGTCCTTGCCCCTTTCACCGTTCTCCCATCTCTCTCTGCAAGAGTGAAACAGGAAAGAAATTTACAAAGGCATTCTTTGAATGTTCAAAGTAATGTTAGGTAAGAAGATGCTTCAAAGATTATTCTGTTCTGTTCCGTTCTGTTCTGTTCTCCACATTCTTGCTTGATAATGGGATTAGCACTCTAATCCTTTTGAGAAACTCTCCCCACCTTGCTTATTCTGTTCTCAGAACAAAAGTCATTTCTGTTGTCATTTCTCATGTTGAGGCGCATGCTGTAATGAGTATTATAGTCCTACAATATGTTACAAAATCCAAGATAAGATAAACAAGATAAACATCACAGTTCTGCTGTATCTGTGGATTACATAGATGCATATGTCACAATGGTGGGAGTACCATAAGTCTCTTTCTATTTTAGTCAAGTGACTAACTTTACAGAAGAGCTGTAAGAGATCCCTCTAATTTTGGAAACCTGGGCACTCTTGAAATTATTTTTATTACTATTATTATTTATTAAATTTGTATGCCGCCCAACTCCCAAGGGACTCTGGGCGGCTCACAACAATATAAAAAACCGTTAAAAAAACCATAATAAAAACAATTAAATCTTTGTTTGAATATGTTGATTATGTTGCTATTATACCTTTTGGACCCAAACTCCAGAGTTTCCAAGACCTAGAAAGTAAGAAAAAGTCTACGGGTAGTCCTCCACTTATGACTACAATTGAGCCCAAATTTTCTGTTGCTAACTGAGAAAGTTGTTAAGTGAGTTTTGCCCCATTTTACAACCTTGCTTGCCACAGTTGTTAAGTGAATCACTGCAGTTGTTAAGTTAATAAAATGGTTGTTAAGTGAATCTGGCTTCCTCATTGACTTTGCTTGACAGGACACAAAAGGTGATCACATGACACGTAATAAATATGAGTCAGTTGCCAAGCATCTGAATTTTGATCAGATGACCATGAGGATGCTGCAACACTCGTAAGTGTGGAAAATGATCATATGTCAGTTTTTCAGTGCTGTTGTAACTTCAAATGGTCTCTAAACAAACCCGGATCCCTGCACAAGTGGATAGCTGTGTTCCTGTCAAACAAGCAACAAGTAGTCAAAATAGGGAGCGCTCTATCAAACCCTGCACCAGTTAACAGCAGTGTCCCCCAAGGCAGCGTATTAGGACCCATACTCTTTCTGCTTTACATAAATGACCTTTGCGATCATATTATAAGCAGCTGTGTCCTCTTCGCTGATGACATAAAACTATGTAACACCACCGACAATACTGCTGCCCTACAAAGCAACCTTGACTATGTGTCAGAATGGTCGAACAATTGGCAACTCCAAATCTCAACTAACAAATGCTCTGTCTTACACATTGGCAACAAAAATCAGAACACCAAATACAAGCTGGGCAGATATGACCTCATAGATAACCCTCACTCTGTCAAGGACCTAGGAGTACTCATCTCAAACGATCTAAGCCCCAGAGCTCACTGTAACAGCATTGCCAAAAAGGCATTAAGAGTTGTTAACCTAATTTTGCGAAGCTTCTTCTCTGGTAACACTGTACTGCTAACTAGGACATATAAAACCTTTGCCATACCAATTCTCGAATACAGCTCGTTCTCCTGGAATCCACACTGTATATCGGACATTAATACAATTGAGCGGGTCAAGAGGTATTTCACGAGAAGAGTACTCAACTCCTCTGCTCACAATAGAATACCTTATGCCACCAGGCTTGAAATTTTGGGCTTGGACAACCTTGAACTACACCACCTATGGTCTGACCTAAGCATAGTACACAAAATTGTCTGCTACAACGTCCTACCTGTCAACAACTACTTCAGCTTCAACCTCAATAATACACGGGCAAACAATAGATACAAACTCAAGGTAAACCACTCCAAAGTCGATTGCAGAAAATACGACATCAGCAACAGAGTGGTCAACGGCTGGAATGCTCTACCCGACTCCGTTGTTACAGCCTCAAACCCTTACATTTTCAATCTCAAACTGTTTACCGTGCACCTCACCTCATTCTTAAGAGGTCCATAAAGGGGCGTGCATAAGCTCACCAGCATGCCTACCATCCCTTTCCTAATGTTTCCTTTTATGCGTATCCATCTCATGTATTCATAATAATCATTAAGTCACAACCTGAAATGTGATCTTGCCCAGCTTCCAATCAGACAGCCATCTGGAAGATGAAAGAATCCTACCCCCAGTTTGGAAAGATCCAGGTTGTAATTTGTAGTAACATTCTTAGCAGGCTGTTCTAGTGATATTAACCAGAGATTGATCTCTTTAACTAAAGGAAGTGGTATTGTCTGAGAGGTCGAAAACATTGCTTGAACACATACCATGCTACAGGCTTTTAAAATTTGGAAGTCTCAGTAGCTTTTTTTATCTTCTTCAATGGGCACCAGGGATCCAGTCACTATAAAAAATATACACAATGCAGTTTTTCAGTGTCAGAATCCTACCTAGGCATGAATCTATATTTTCTAACTCAGAGATAATATGAATGATCATAATGATATATTGTGGTTTTCCCCTATGGTTGAAAGACGTATTTCCACTATAGAGTCCTTTGGGAGTTGGGCGGCATACAAATATGTATATATATATATATTACAAACTATTCTAAAAATACGAGTTCCAGGTACATTTGTAAAGAAAGAAACAGACATTCTGCGAACTCCAGAACTAAACTAAAATAAAATAAAATAACTTCTACATTTGGTTTAGCCAAATGGTTATATGAACAACTATGACATCTGGTTGAAGACGCCACTACCAGTGTGAGGTCCTCCACCGACTTTCTACAACGGTTGGAGGGAGTGAAGGTTGGGGAGGATGAAACAATGGTGTCATTTGATGTCGTGTCTCTGTTTACGTCCATCCCCCAGGAGCTGGCAGTCCTAATTTTAAAGGAACTACTAGTAGAGAGGGAGCCATGCAATCCCAAATCTCCTAATAGAGACGACCTCCTCCACCTGTTAAACTTCTGCCTTAGGACCTATTTTACATTTGGCAGCCAACAGCACGAACAGATAAAGGGGACACCCATGGGATCTCCGATCTCGGGAGTGGTAGCAGAGGCGGTCCTCCAGAAATTGGAATATGAGGCTATGAAAATTTACAAGCCCAGGTTTTGGGCACGTTATGTTGATGACACGTTTGTCATCATTAAACGACAAGATAAGACCAGATTCATAAGAACCCTCAATTCCATATACCCGGACATTCAATTTACGATGGAGGAAGAGACCAACAACCCGCTGGCCTTTCTGGATGTG
>QLTV01002110.1:2183065-2208341 GCA_003457575.1 Thermophis baileyi | reverse complement strand
ACCAATTGTGCATGTAATTATGTAGGTGACACGGCCAAGCGGCTAAGGACCAGAGTACACGAACATGAACTGGCTGTTCGATGTAAGGAACAGCGCTCCCATATCTGGATGCACATGAAGGAGCACAACCGCACATTCAATTTTTAAGAAGCTGAGGTCATTGCCCATGATGGGACTAAAGGAGGACGCCTATTAAAAGAAGCCTGGTTCTCCAATAACAATTCCATCAACAGGCATATTGAACTACCACCGGCCTACCAGGCATTGAGACACCAGGAAAGACCCTGCAGGATGAGTAAGGACGGCTTCCCATCCGGGAGCAGGGACCAATGGCACCCTCCCCCCATCCCTGAACATGCAGATTCAGCCTGTGAAGGCATGGCCAGTCCTGACCAAACACAGAGCAACCCGGCTGTGTTATCTCAAACTATAACAGATAGGATTAATGAGGAACATATCCGGCCGATCACAAGGTCACGAACAAGACAGCAAATTGCAATGGTTGACAGACTAACATCATCCCCCACAGATAGGCAGACTGGGAGGGGGGAGGCAGTGGGAGCCAAGCCTCCATCAACCAGCATCTCACAGCAAAAACAGCCCAGCTCATTACAGGTGGGAGGCGGCTGGAAGGACCTATCACACGTGCAATGGCCAAATTGATTAATGGCATATAAAGGCAGAGATCTCTGTAATGGTAGTTTAATACTCTGACGATGTCAGCAGATGGCTGACGAAAGCTTAGTAGAATTTTAATTATTTTAGTTCCGGAGTTCGCAGAATGTCTGTTTCTTTCTTTACATACATAAATAAATAAATAAATGTCGAGAACTGCTGTAGAAGAACAGCTTTAGTATTAAAACATACACCCAGACAAAAAAATTCCAATTTTGCTCTGGTTTCTCTAGTTCTCAGAATAAGAAAAACCCAGGTGAGGTATATATTTTGTAAGGCCTCCAGAGATTTCATTTGCGGTCACTAACAATCTGTGAAATTCCACCACATCCTTCCCTCTCTCACTATTCCCCCTATATCTGTGTCTCTCCAAGAGTGAAATGGAAAAGAAATTTACAAAGACATCCCTTGAACACTCAAAATAATATTAAGAGAGAGTAATTTACTTCAGAAGATGATTCTGTGGTAAATTTACTCCATGGCCTGGCTTGATAATGGGATTAGCATTTTAATCCTTTAGAAAGGTAGATTGTTATTGCCACATTGCCTCCATAAGTCTGGAACTAGGCTAGGAATGGCACAAAGAACATGTTAAGACATGCATTTCACTTAGAGTCCTCTGAAATGTACAGTTGTTGCTTCAAGTGTATATAAAACCCTTATTTTCATTTTATGAGAACATAAGAACAACTCCGGTGCATTAAATCGATGCCCATGTTACTCCAGGATTTTGTTTCATACAGTGATTAGACCGCTCTTTGACATAATCTCCAGCATGAAAGTCAAACCTTCTGCCATTGCACCCGTCACTTTCGACAGTATAGATATAACATTGACTCATGAAGACTAATAATTTTTAATAACCGTCTCCTTGATGAATTTAAACAACTCTCCTTTAAAGCTGTCCGGATGAGTGGCCATCAACCATGTCTTGTGAAACTACTATAAACTGCACAGGTTGTTTATGCAGCTTTTGAAG
The DNA here is from genome assembly GCA_003457575.1 of Thermophis baileyi. Taxonomy (NCBI): domain Eukaryota; kingdom Metazoa; phylum Chordata; class Lepidosauria; order Squamata; family Dipsadidae; genus Thermophis; species Thermophis baileyi. The sequence continues at coordinate 2,206,687 of QLTV01002110.1, read as the reverse complement.
AAAAACTTTCTACAGTTGGCTTATAAATCTCTTTCCAGTTTCCATACATTGAAAAATATCTGGTCCTGGCATGGGGCAAGGGTTGGAGAACATAAACTACTGTCCGTATTCTCCATGCTATTGTGAGCATCCAGTCATGTCTCTCCCAGATCACCTTTCTCAAAGCAAAGGAGTCCAGCTTTTCTCATAGGGAGGATGGTTACACCTCAATGCTCATACCGGTTGCCTTCATCCACAATTTTTCCACTTGCACTGTGTATAATTCAGCTCCCAACTACTAGCAGCCATTGTAAATAAAAAAACTGATTATGCTTCTGGCCTTTCTTCTTTCTCCCAGGAAGATTAGTTTGATATCAAGGATGTTCTTATGGCAAAAATAAAGATTTCTACCCTGACTGCAAAAATATGTTTTATGTCCTCAATCAGGCTGAATCGTACAAATGAGAGCCTAGCTAGCATGAGCACCAGCTGGGTTGAGCTGCTCTAGCTTGTGGAATCACCAAACCTTATTAAATAAAAGCAGAACCGTTTTCTCAAGTCTTGATCAGTTTTTCCAACTACGAAGTTTAGAATCTCTTCATGAAATTCCTGTCTAAATCTGCTTGTAAGAATTTATGACACTACCACCACCATTCACGTTTCTCTGTTTTTTTAAAAGCAAGAGTGTAACACTCATAATTTCGTCGTAATGAAACTGAGGAGAGAGTGGAATGTAATGCCCAGGCAAATCTATTATAATCTTAACTGAAAAGTGAGTTTTATGTGTTGCTAGAAGAATATTACTTTACTGCTTATTTTTCTTTAATGCTGTATGAATAACTAAAGCCTGGTCATTTGAATCTGGTAATGTATTTTCCCTACAGTTCTGATACTAAGCTACAAGTTACCTAATACTTACAAACATTGTAAAGTTCAGTTATTGCTACACCCAAGATTTTTCTATCAATTGAGCTTAGATATGGCCAATTGATAACCTTATGGATTGTTTAGTGCTATGCACTGAAACTACAGTTAATTTCATTAGATGTAAGGAGTTTATTGTTCCAGGCAAAATTTCACTCAACTTTTAGGACTCATTCACTCTAACTTGACTTAACATTCATCCTGGGTTGCCCATTCTCCAGAAACCAATAGAAAGCAATAGACTTCATACATCATTCTTACTAAAATAGTAATAAAAACTAACCCAAGAAACACTGGATAAAAATAATGCAGGAAAAGCTGAAAATATTTGCTTTTACACTGGATCAATGTTTTCACCACTCCTGCCACCATCATACCTGCTATAATTTTCAGAAGCAGCTCCTTCCACCACACATTCACACATACACATGCAAACTTTCATTCTGTGATATTGTGAGTCAAAAAAAAAAGGCATCTTTGGCAGGACTTGGTTCTCTTTAAAGAGAAGTCACTAATATCCGTTGATATTTTAGAAGACCTTAGTTTCTACATGACTGCTGGTTTAGAAAGTTTATACAACAAAGGTTCAGTTCCAGTAAAAGGCTATAGGGTTACAAAAGCCAGGGTTACAAAAGCCAGGGTTACTAACCCACTTTTACAGAATTGTGGTGGTGGGGGGAAAAATAGAAGGGAGCATTATGTATGCCTCTTTGAGTTGTACACAGTAAACATAGTGTGAGAGAACAGGCTGACTACAAAATGGTTGTTGTCCTGTGCCTTTAAAGCCTCTCCCTTGCCAGCACAGCAACTGTTGCCTATAAAAGCTGAGCAGAGAGGCAGCTGGGTGTGGTGGTGTTGATGTGTGCGGGAGAATAGGAAAGAGGTGTGTGTTTATCTGTGGAAATAAAGCAGCCTAAAGCAGATAGAAAAAGAAACTATTCTCCAGCAGTTGGGCTCATAAGGAGTAGTAGTTGGAAGAACAGTGAGAGGAGATGTAGTAATGGGAAAGACTGGAGTAGTGAGCTGTGAGTAGTAGCCTTTGAGTGCTTGTGTGTTGCCTAGGGACCTGTGTGGTTTTATTGGCCCACTTGGGTTTTGAAACCCATTTACTTGGGTGTATGTAAAAGAACCTGTGACTCACAGGTATGTGAGAGAGAGAGGGAGGGAGAAGGAAAAGGGGAGAGAGAGAGAGAGATGGGTAAACTGACCACTGCCCAATCTTTTATACAGGAAGAAAATGAAGGAATTATACAGAGAAGGATATATTTATAAACCCATGTGTTTATAGTTATATTTGTCAGAGCCAGGGGCATTTATTACCTGAAATTTGCTGCTACATAACTTGCATAATCCCTCTGCAATTAAATAAATATATATGTACATATTCATAGGGTAGGAGTCTATGTATATATGTTTTCCAAGGCAAAGTAAAGTATATGGATGTAGGTATTTAGTTATGGTTTGATATTCTTATTAAGGTAGAACAATTCAATAATAAACCAATGAAACATCACCAAGCAAGAGTTTTTTAATAACCTGTACTTGACTTCACATTTATATCAGAACAAGATTAATAGCCATGCATAGTGAGCAGTGAAAATTAAGCTTCCACAAAAAAGTGCCAATATCTTATATCATGCTTTCATACTTTCAGCAAGGACAAAAGCAAAGGACAAAAGACATTTCAGGAATAAAATCCAGACAATATTTCTCCAAGAACCAGAGCAAACATTATTAAAAAATATTAGGTTGCTTTTCTGTCTCTCTCTCTCTCTCTCTCTCATCTCATAGTGTATTTTAGAAGCCTAAACAAGATTACAGCTGGCTCCACAATCCTTCCCTGCCCTGATAAGAAAGTTTCTAGAGCACCTCATAAATTCCATTATAAAAGACATTTGAGACTTAGTGACAGATCCCAAGAGTAACAAGACTGGCCTTGAAATGTTTGCCTTGACTGTACCTATGAAGCAAAGGACTCTCTTTGGCCATTGTCTCATGTGTCATATAATGTATGTGCTCAAGCATTGTAAAGAATGCAATAACAATTTATATGGAAAAAACATAAATGATATATGATTAAAAAGGTATTGGCTGAGAAGGAGTAGTAGAATGTAAAACAGTAAAATGTCGTCCTGGATACATCCATCAGATTTTCTTGTCAAAGCTAGCTCTAATCGTCTTCTGCAATAAATGGTTGTTCCACAATCAGATATAATATTCAGAATTGCAGAATCACAAGGATGGAAGAGACCTTGGAAGTCTTCTAGTCCATCTCTGCCCAAGGTGGAGACCTTATAACATCCCAGACAAATATTGTCCAATAGCTATACTAGATTGATCGATACACAGCTGAATCACACTATGGACATCATATTTTGTACAATAAGACCTACCCCCACTTTCTGGTTACCAGTTTTGAGATATTACTCCACCACACCTATGAAGGGAAAATGCTCTACTGTGAGAGTATAAAGAAATAATTAGTAATATTCACCTACCAATCAATGCAGATATTATTGATGCCATAAACAACAGGCTTCGCTGCAGACATCCACCTATTAGGATTTCCAGAAACTTGCTGGATAACAACTTTAATCTGCTTCAGGCCTGGGATGTAAGAATGGGCCTCTAATGCTCCTCCAGAGCGTCTCAGTACTCCCTGCTATACAGCTGAGCAAAAAAGAAATAATCTACCCCATAAGACCTGGTCAACCTTCAATAGGCTTAGGACTCAACATGGCAGTTGCACTAGCCTCCTTTGGGGAAAGCTCTCCTCTTCAGACTGTAGCTATGGTGCTCCAAAGCGGACATTGTGATATGTTGTGGAACCTCTGAGCCCATTTCCCTAACATGGGGAAAGTCGGAGACTTTCTATATGCAACTTATTGTATTGACTATATAAATAGTCTATCTTCAACTATTGTCGAAGATTTACTACTTGTAAATTGAGTGAATAGTTTCATATTTTCTCATTGAGAATGTAGTTGTGATGTGCTTTTTAACATTTTTACTGTACATGAAATAATCATCAGTCAAGATCTTTTTGTAAAAAAAAATCAGTCTTGAACATATGCTTTGTGTATATTCTTGCTTGTATAAATTTAATGTTGCCATATATATCAACTCAAGTCCCCAGATGTAGGCATGAACAGCATTCTAAGTCTGGGGTATCCTTATTTTCTTGAAATGTATTTATTTGCTTGCTTTGGATTCTGTGCTGCTCAGTTCCAAAGGAACTTACAGAACTAACATACATAGGATTAAAAATAAAGTAAAACCAAATAAACCCTGACAATATTTGATCCTATTCCAACCAACAAAGGGATCCTAAATTAAATTAAAACCCCTAACCACAACCTGCAACCCCAAAATATTTGCAAAGTCAGGTTTGTTTGGATCATACAAATTTATGAAGCCTATTCAGCAATCTCCATTTTTAATTACCAATAATATGTAATATCCTTCAGGGACTAAATTTATTTGTTTTATTACAAAAAATAGAGAACTACTTAATTAAAATCACTATTTCTTTGACAGAATGCAAATTTCTATTTATATAAATCTGATTAACTAGGCTTTTAGCCAAAATATATTTTTCATCAGGGAAAACTGAGTTTCTTGCAAGGAAAAAAACCTTCAGACTTCATTATATTTAATTTCTCAAAAAAAATCTTTCTCCACCCCATAATTCCTTTCAACCATTCCATGTTCCTGGAAAGAAATATTATTTCCATTTAACAAAATCAATGATATTATATCTAAGTTACTTCCTAGAGTGGAGGCAGTTCCCAGGTGCTGACTAAATTCAAAATTTACAAAATTGAAAACTATATCAACAAAATTTGGGTGGAAGAAACATACCTGTACAATAGAATGTTACAAAAATGCATAATACATCCACAAGTTGTTTAAAAACATATTTAAACCAAGGACTAACACAGCCAGTTGGTATTTCATCAAAATGCTGAAATCCGATTATGATGTCATTTCACAAGCTCCATCCCTTATATATTTCAAAGGCAATGTCAGTCACCATCTAAATACAAAAGGAACATTGCATGTTTTATCACTTGTCCCCCATCGATGCCTAAAAAACAAAAGAAAAAAAATCCACACAAAATAGAAAAACTAGCTAAAACAAAATTTAGACTGTGACATTAATACGAAGAGATATTGTATTCTTTTGGGCAAAATGAGACATTTCTCTGGGTGACTGATAAAAACTTATATAATAGAAGTTGCTGTCTCAATGCCAGTATTGGAGACTGGTTGGGTTTTGTACAAGAGCCAAGGTTATACTTCAACTTCTTCCTAGTATTCTCCAAGATGGTTTTTCAAAAGGCAACTGGAGTGTTTTGCCTTGAGGAAGAAGACGTTTCGCTTCTCATCCAAGAAGCTTCATCAGTGAAACTTTCCTTCTTCCTCAAGGAAAAACAGTCTAATTGCCTTTTGAAAAAGCACCTTTGAGACAATTATCACCTAGAAGACTGGGAACCTCCATGGACATTCTTCTTCGTATGTTTCTGACTTAGTGTGATTGTGGATTCAGACTTTGTGGACTATAAACCAAGCTTTGTGGCTTAGTGTGCTGTGCAGATTCAGATATTTACAATTATTTATATGTTTACTGCATGTAGACTGCATCTCTTCTCTGGTAGCCCAAGAAGATGTTCCTGTGGGTTTCCCCTGGATTCCCTGAACATTTGAAAATAGTCCATGGAGATGCTTTAGAGCACAGGTATCAAACTCAGGTCATCATAGGAGCCGAGGTGGCGCAGTGGTTAGAGTGCAGCACTGCAGGCTACTTCAGCTGACTGCTAGCTGCAGTTGGGCGGTTCAAATCTCACCAGGCTCAAGGTTGACTCAGCCTTCCATCCTTCCAAGGTGGGTAAAATGAGGACCCAGATTGTTGGGGGCAATATAATGACTCTGTGAACCGCTTAGAGAGGGCTGTAAAGCACTGTAAAGCGGTATATAAGTCTAAGTGCTATTGCTAAATGCTATTGCTATCACAGCATCATCACGTGATGTATCACGACTTTTTTCCCCTTCGCTAAATTGGGTGTGGGCATGGCCAGTGCGTGACGCATCCTGGCCGCGGGCCGTGAGTTTGACAGCCCTGCCCTAAAGGATTGAACTGCCCAGTTCAAATAGAAATGGATAGCTATCTTTGCATTTACAAACTGATATTGCTACAACTGTCTTAAGTTTCCTGCTAAATATAAAACAAATCACTTCTAAATTCCCATTGCACTATTCTCAGCATATCTGGAAAAAAAAAATGAGTCAGCCAGTTTTCACTAACTAGCAAACAGAAATCTAGATGGGAACAATACATCAAATACAGAAAGCCTTGCCATGCTAAAACTTGAGAAGGAGGGAGATTCACCCGAGAAAGAACATTTTAAAAATCAGGGAGGTTAAAGCTCTCGAAGTCGAAGTGCTCATCTGTTCTGAAGGCCTGGCTTATACTGTATCCAAACTGCTTCCTTATGTTTCTATTTCTATATAAAGAAAAAACTCCTGGAACCTCCATGGCCCTGCCTGTTTTAATTAGGCATTGGTACCCATATCGGGGCCCAGCTGGCAATGCAAATTGAGCAAATACTTAGTAAAACGCTAAAGAAACAAAGAGGAGAAATGTAGGGAAAAAAAACAGGAAACATATTACATGTTTTCAAATTAGTTTACCTGGCAAAGGAGACAATACTTAGATTAGGCTCACGTGCTATGGTTTGTTGAACCAATCCTAATGACCTAACTCTAAACTTTGGATTCACACTTTAAACAAATTAAACAAATCGCATTATGGTTTAACATAGTCTGTAAGCAACAATTCTGTCTTGGGTTTTTTTTTTCCCCCTTCCATTCAATCGTGTCCAACTCTCAGACTGTCTGAATATGTCCCTGCAGTTTTCTTGGCAAGATTTTTCAAAAGTGATTTGCCATTGCTTCCTTCCTAGGGCTGAGAGAAAGTGACTGGCCCAAGGTCATCCAGCTGCCTTTGTGCCCAAGGTGAGACTAGAACTCGTGGTCTCCCGCAGGGGTTAGGGTTGTACCTCGCTGCTGGTTCGCTTCCTCCCACGCCGCGTGGGCGTGCCTCGTGGGCATGCGTGTGCCTCATGGGCGCAGGCGCGCTTTGTGCGTGCATGCGCAGTGCAAAAAAATTTTAAAAAATTAAAAATTTTAAAAAGCCGAAAATAAAATGGTGACATATGCGCAGTGCCGGAAACTCAGCTTCTGTGCATGCGCAGAAGAAAAAAAAATTAAAAAAAATAAATTTTTTTTAAAAAAGATAGCGGCGCCCACGGGCCGGCACCGACCGAACCGGATCCGTGACATCATTGTGATGTCACCAGCGGGTCGCTACCAGTTCAGGTGAACCGGTCCAAACCGGAAGGAACCCACCTCTGGTCTCCTGGCTTCTCGCCTGTTGCCTTAACCATTGTATCAAACTGGCTCTCGTTTTGTTTTTAAATGATCACATTGAAGTCACTCAGGAGGTATGGCTTTATATATTCAGATTACAAGGAAAAAAATGAATAAGCCTAGATTTTCAACCAGATTTTACTCATTTCTTGCTTCATTTTCTTCTAAAATGATATTGTGGGTGTTGTTTTATTCAACTGTGCCTTTAAAAAAAGTTTTGGAAATATATCCCCTATTTAAAAATGTTATTTGCTTCATTCTAGACCTAGTTTCTTTTTATCAAAGACAAAAGTAAACTAGAAATCAGAGTTCTGTAATTTAGAACTGCTTGGGCAATCAAAATAAACAATACATGAAATTAAAACTCCACTTGTACACATATAGAAATCATTAAGGATTCAATTGCTAAAAGAACAATAGTGCTAACAATGGGGAAGGTTAAGCTCCTCCCCCCTCCTGTCTAGTTTCCTTTTTACTGAAGCATGTTTCCCAAAGTTATTTCCTTTCCAACTGGGATTAGATGAGGACCGTTTCCAACGCAATAGTACAATCTTGAAATAGACATTTATTTATGTTCAGGAAACTTAACATTCCATGTTCAACTATGTGAACATGTCCCTTAAAGGAAAAACAGCAGGCCAGCTCTTGGCCATAAAGTGTAATATGAGTTGAAGCTCAAATATATTGGCCACCATGACCATATAATTAGAATAGAATAACAGAGTTGGAAGGGACCTTGGAGGTCTTCTAGTCCAACCCCCTGCTCAGGCAGAAAACCCTATACCATTTCAGACAAATGGTTGTCCAATCTCTTCTTAAAAACTTCCAGCGTTGGAGCACTCACAACTTTTGGAGGCAAGTTGTTCCACTGATTGTTCTAGCTGTCAGGAAATTTCTTCTTAGTTGTAGGTTGCTTCTCTTCTTGATTACTTTCCATCCATTGCTTCTTGTCCTGCCCTATTGGAGAATAGCTTGACTCCCTCTTCTTTGTGGCAACCCTTGAGATATAGGAACATTGCTATCATGTCACCCCTTGTCCTTCTTTTCATTAAACTAGACATACCCAGTTCCTGCAACCGTTCTTTACATGTTTTAGCCTCCAGTCCCCTAATCATGTTCGTTGTTCTCCAATGAGAAGAGAGGACTCATTGGAAAAGGCCCTGATGGTTGGGAAAGATTGAAGGCAAAAGGAGAAGGGGGATAGCAGAGGATGAGATGGTTAGGTAGTATCCTCAATGCAATGAACATGAACTTGGCAAACTCCAAGAGGCAGTGGAGGACAGGGGTGCCTGATGTGCTAGGGTCCACAGAGTCCTGAAGAGTCAGACACAACTTAGCAACAACAAAAAATAACACAAGCCCTATAAACTCAGAAAGCTGTTCACAAATGACACATGGACAGCTTAAGATCCAGAAATGCATTTTCTGGAGGGCTTATTTTGGTTCTTCAGCCATATAACTTGGGTCTGTTCCTAAGTATTAAAGATTGGGGAACAGGAAGCATAACAGGCTTTCACCTGTTTCTGAATTTTCAAAAGCACAAATAAAAACAGACATTTTAACAATAAATGGAATTCTCAAACATTTCTATTCTCACTTCAGCCTAGTACTAATGAGGGAACAACTCACCTCAGACTCAGAACTGGTTAGCCATTACAAGCCATATGAAGAATACTGGATTTGGGGGGGGGAGAGAGAGAATTCTAAACTGAATCAAAATGTCACTTGTACCAAGTTACACTGCTTTGACATTTTCTCTCATGCTTGTCCTGGTCCCAGACAGTAAACATAGGAGAGCTAAAGCAAATGAACCTACCCCACCCACCTGTCCAGGTAAGGTGCATTTGTTTTAACAGTGAGTTTCGGGGGGGGGATACTTTTGATCTCACAGAAGCCACAAAATCAAGGCAGGCTAAGGTGAAGAGCTAACAAAAATGTATGAAAAGTTTTGCATAATAGACTGTAGGTATTCTTACTTAGGGGTAAAAACCATTAAACATGAGACGTTGAACTGTTAAACCTGAATTTAATAATAGCCCTCACTCAGGCCCTGTTCTTCAATGCACATTATATCTTATCCTTCCAACTGGGGGACATTCTGAACCAAATCACCACGGTTGGGAACGATGGAAGCTGTGATATAACATATTTCAGGGCTGGCAAATGGGAAATGTTGCTCTGTTAATATACTCACAGATCGGCAAAACAATACATTGATCAATTGATCAACTGTCATCAAGGAATCTAAGGCAAAGTCACATGCTACCTTAAATCTTTGTTAAAGTTACCAAAGTTAAAATGGCAATTATAAATTATTGGAATACACCCCTTTTTGTATTTTTGGGATGGAACAGACAGCAATACCCCCAAGGATAATAGCAGGGATGGTTTGTGGTTCACAAACTTCCTTGTAAGAGAGCCTGGGCTCGAACCTTCCAACTGATGGCCCCCCACTTCCACCCTCCCTCAAGATCCCAATGCACCTTGCTACTGTCACCTTCCTCCCAATTAATCTGAGGAGCAGCTTTGCTCCTTCCTGCATGTTGAGTGGGATTCCCCACCCCCACCTCAATATCAAATGCAGAAGAAAAAAGAAAGGTGGTTGCAGGTTGTTGTGTAATGTTTTTTACACTCTGACATGGCTGGCTTAGGGAAATACCTATGCCTTGATGGAGCTGATTGGGTAGTAAAGTGAGTGCAATTGTTAGTAAGTTGGAAAGGGCAAAAGCAACAGCTGTATGGAAGTATCCTCAGTATATTCCCTATTTCCAGAGGTCCTAAAAATGATCTGATAGGCTTTATGTATCAACAGAGGTTGCCCACCATACCAATAACCATCGTAAGATCACAGAATCGGTCTAAAAACAACTGCGTCATCACAGTTTTTGAGCAACTACTTATCAGAAAAATCGGAATTTTTTTTTTCCACTATGGTTATATCATTTTGGCTATTCCTCAGAATCTACCTAGTCTAAAAATATCTACATGTTAAAAATAAAATTCTTTTTGGTGATGGTGATGATTAGTCTTCTCGCTCAGTGGAAGTCATGGAATATTAATTCTCACTTCACGAGGTCGCTATGAACAGTGTACTTTTGCCAGGCAATATCCATTAATAGCAGCTTGAGTGAAATCTTGGACCCTTGATCAGAAATATTCCTCCAAGAGTTCCCAGATGAGAACTCAAGACAGGATGAATTCATTTGTAATGCAAGGGAGAATAAGAATCGGAAGAATATCAACATCTGAGGGTGACATGAATTGGAGAAGGAGCAAATAACAAGGAACAAGGGATTTGAACTTTCTAGGTACCTGGGCCAGTGAATGGAAAATTAAGACTAATGTAGAGAAACATGAAATAATAAGTCTGAGGCCAGCAAACTAAAACGGGGGGATATTATTCAATATGGCAAGGCAGCATGCTGATCGGGAAAGGGATTTGTAGGTCACTGCTTGCAAAATCCTTCAAGCTTTAAACTCAGTGTTGGCTAAGCTGCAAATGGCTAAAAGGAAACTGGCATTCATCAGTGAAGCCCGGAGAATACAAATGAGGAGGAGTCCTCCTGTGGCTTTGGGAGGTTGATGTTGCTCAGAGTAGGCTTTCCATTTGCAAAGCTGTATAATCAGGTTGACACTTTTAGTTGTTTCCAGATACAGAGTAGGTTCCCAGAGTCTCCTGATACAACAGACAACATGACATTATTAAGGCTAACATAGAAAAAGGAATACCTTAATTACATACGACAAGAGCAGGAGAGCAAGTCAGGCTATAAACTATGACAGAGGCAAGGACAATGAAATGTCCAATAAAAAGTATTCTTTAACTGTCTCTTTTTCCCAGCTGTTAAATTCTATTTGTGGTACTAAACAAACAAAGTGACAAGTAATCTTCCTAAATGCATTTCATGAAGCTGGCTGAAGCTGCTTTTAAGGACAAATCATGGTTGTATTATTGTCATTTCCCTTGCAATTTGGCTCTTTTTGTTTTGCATTTGGTCAGGGCTAAATATTGAGTTGTCCAGACTGATGTGGTCATCCCACTTGCTAGTTTAAAAAGTTATACATCATTCTAAAAGAGTAAAAGGCTCAGGACTGTAATTTTAAGGGCTTATGTTTGAATCTGACTGGTAAGGACTGAACGGAAATAAGGATTGAAATGCTACAAACTGTTCTTTTTCACAGGCTAATATTGGTTAGGAAAAGGAGAAGGGGACAGCAGAGGATGAGATGGTTAGTATCATCGACACAGTGGGCATGATGAGTTTGGGCAGATTCAGGTAGATAGGAGAGAACAGGGGGCCTGGCATACTGTGGTCCATGGGGTCACAGAGAGTCAGGCACGACGTGGCAACTGAACAACAAAAAACAACAAAAAACAACAAAAATATTAGTCACTTGATTTTACATTACTCTCTCCTGACTGTCTGTGTTACGTACGGAGGTACGTAGCCGGAATTTGCATGCACCATCCTGATTGGATGATCTGACGGCGAGAAAAATAAACCGCTGTCAGTGGCCGGCTAGTCTGCCGGGGCTCGATAAATAGCTGCCGGCAGTTCGTATTGCTACCAGCTAGGGAAATAAAAGGTGCTGAACTGTTCCCGCGTCTGTCTCCTTCTTTCGCGTCCACATCTAACAGTCTGCTCATTGATAGATTCTTGTTTTTGTTCACATATTAAGGGAAGTTTATTTTTCAACAAAGCTCAGTGTCATTGGTGTCACTGGTCAAAGCCATTTTCCATTAATCAGTGCAGCAATATAGTGTCATCTCCAAACAGACATTAAGAAATCTTCCGCACCTAATAATCTCTCTCTCTCCCTCTCTCCCTCTCTCCCTCTCTCCCTCTCTCCCTCCCTCCCGGGACAGAGCCTGATGTGGGACTAAGACTCCTGACAAGGAAAAAACCAACACAGCCATACAGATCTTATTGGAGAAAGAAGGCAGTTGTTCCAAAAAGCCAAAGATAAAATCAAACAACAGGAAATCAGCATTCTTGGGGGACAGTGCCACAGCTTTTCCTGCTTGACTATTCCATATTATTCTTAGACCAGTGTTTCTCAACCTCACCAACATTAACACATGTGGACTTTAACTCCCAGAATTCTCCAGTCAACCATGGGAGTTGAAGTCCACATGTCTTAATATTTGCTGTGATTGAAGCACTGTGTTAGATAGTTCTGGGGCAAAGACACCCATATAAACATATTTACATGCCCCAAAGAATGGAACAATATTTTCATAAAGCCTTCTTATCTTTATTTGAATATTACTTCGGCACAAACAACTACAATAATACATTTGTTAGGGTTTTTTATCCTGCGTTTATTATTTTTTATAAATAACTCAAGATGGCAAATATGGATTGGACTTAGTCTGGATATAGATACATATTCACTAAGCAAACATGTTCAGCTTTCTCTCCATAAAAAGGCAAACTATTGTTTTAAGTAAGCAAAGTCATTAAAAACTGACTCTGAGACAGTTCATTGTTTTGGGGTTGGGGGTTTTTCATTTTTGTTTTGTAACACTGAAGTTTGTTTTGTTTTTTTGAAATTGCCTTCTTACATGTTTTGACTAAACAACATGATGCCCAAATGAAGTGCTGATCTCACACATACACACACAGAGATGGTTTTGTGGATTCATGGTCTATTGTCAACAGACTTTAAGGCAGCAGCCACCTGTGTTGTGTGTTTTAAGTTCATACTGGCCTCAGCCCAAGTGTGTCTACCATGTGAGTGACATTTGAGAAAGTTGCATTCAGGTGGCAATTAGTTTCTGACATGGAAAAGAAAAATTAAAAAGCACCTCTGTCAGAGGTATTTGATCTACACTCTGATTACCCAGCTGGCAGTTCAGCAACCTTTTGTTTTGCATGTACAATCAATGGATAGGCATGCCTTTTACAAACCTTAAGGAACAGATAAATTATTCTTTCAATACCTCGTTTGCTGCTTTCTAGATCATTGGATAATGGCAAAGGTGATTCCTTTCTTTAATACAATAGACATACTGTGCTTTTCAATATGTGAAGCTTCACTGTTTTTGTTTTGTGTATATTATTATTTTTTTATACAACATATTTGTCTCTTTTATGTAAATGGGACCTCTAAGCTAGGCTCAGATGGAACCATTGCAGACAGCAATGATTATCTAGAAACATATAAGACCATATAACTTCCTATTCTATATTTGCATTATGGATACAGGAATCCAATCTAGGCATCAATTCCATAAGGACTAGAAACTTGGCATCATATTTCAAAATAAAATATCTGAATGGCAAGCTAAGATTAATTGAGGTAATCTAATCCCAGACTTTGAACCCCATGGAAAGTTATGAAAAATGAAATAGGGATAGGTCAGGAAAGTGGTCATTATTAAAAAGGAAAATAAAATAAAATTATGCCTTCTAGCAATGATACCTGATTCAAATAGATGGAAAAGAAGTTCTAGCATTCAACAGATGTCATCTTCCTATAGTCAACACTTGGTGTTGGTGACTATAGCCATAAAATAAACAAATGTATTACTTGAAAAAAAAAACAGAGTAACAGATTTAGTAAATAAGTAAGTAAATAGTCTATTGAATAAGTCTCCAGACCATTTCAACTAGTGTGGCGGATCTAGATAAAATATTGAAGTGTAGAGACATTGCACTAAAAACAAAGATACATATTGTCATGGCATGGTTTTTCCAGCTGAAACATGATTTTGAAAACTCTGGATCATCAGAAAGACTAAATGAAGAAAAGGGATGGCTTTGAATTATGGTCCTTAAGAAAATTGAGAATACCTTGAACTCAAAGAAAATTAATTTAATACTAGATGGAGAAAAACCAGAATGCTTACTGGAAGCACTAAAAATAAAGATAAAGTTTAAATATTTTGGACAACTAATATGAAGGCATAAGTCTTGGAGAAGATTCCGATGCCTGGGGAAAATTATTTTTACAAACATGTTAAGTTTCAAAAATTTCACTGCAGGAGGGTACATTTTTAGGATCTTTTTAAGGAGGTCTCTCCTTAAAAAAAAAATCTCTTGAATCTACCTGTCTGGATAATTCCCGTCCAATTTCCCACCTTCCCTTTTTAAGAAAGATGGTGGAGAACGTGGTTGCTTAACAGCTTCAGAGACTCCTGGATGAAATGAATTATCTAGACTTCTGCCAGTCAGGTTCCATGCCCAGTTATGGAACATAGACAGCATTGGCCAGTTGGCTTGGGGCTCCAGGGGGGATCAGCACAATGGAAGTGGTTGATCAAGTAATAACAGATCCCACCTCCCCCCACTCCGCCCTCACCCCATGTGTTCTTGGTTTTAATGTTTGTTTTTAACTTTTTATGTTTTAGATTTTATATAACTCTAAACCACCTAGAGTTACCCTATAGTAAGATGGGAGGCCAATAAATTTTATAAATAAATAAATAAATTGATTGCAGTTGTTGATAATCTTTGCCAATAGCAGGAGGGGGTGGTGCATCTATCCTTGCTTTCTTTAACCTCTCGGCAGTTTTCCATACAATTTGACCATGGTATCTTTTTGAGCCAGCTGCAAAGTTTGGGACTAGGTGGTACAGTCTTGCATTGGTTTGACTCCTTTTTTCAAGACTGGTCCCAATCAGCATTGATAGGGAATGTGAGGTCCAGTCCACGGCTGCTCCTTTGTGGTGTGCCACAGGGCTTGGTGCTCTCTCCACTCCTTTTTAACATCTACATGAAGCTACTGAGAGATCATCTGCCGCCATAAGATGAGGTACACTGATGTACACGGTGTACACTGATGATTGCAGTACCTGGAGGCTGTGGTGATCTGGATGGGAGACAACAGACTTCAGCTGAAGCCTGGTATAAGTGTTTGGACTGTGGAGCTTCCAGTTCCAGGATTTCAACATCTTTAGTTCTGGATGAAGTTGCATTACCTCAGACAAACCTGGTGCATAATCTGGTGGTTCTTCTAGACTCACAATTCCTGCTCAATGAGCAAGTGGTGGTCATGGCTAGGAGAGCTTTGCACAACCTCGTTGTTGTGTGTCAGTTGCACCCTTTCCTGGATCGGAAGTCCCTGCACTTGGTCATCTCACACCTGGAGTACTGCAATGCATTCTACATGAAGCTACTCTTGAAGAGAATCTGGAAGCTTCAGCTGGTGCAGAATGCAGCTGCACGGGCAGTTCTTGGGCTCCTAGGTTGGCCTATGTTACATCACTGTTCTGCGAGCTGCACTGGCTGCCACTTTGCTTCTGGGTCTAATTCAAGGTGTTGGTTATCATTTTTAAAGCCCTTTATGGGTCAGGGCTATTTGGGGAACTAGCTCACCCCGATGGACTAGTCTGCCCCATCCATGCCAACAGAAGTGGCATGCTGTGGATCCCTTTCAGCCAAGGAATTTTTTCTCCAAAAGAAGAGATTTTTGTGCTGTGGCTCCCATCCTTTAGAACATCATTCCCCCCAAGGTGAGATCAGCACCCACCCTTATAGCCTTCCAAAAGGCCTTAAAAACACGGCTATACCAACTACCCTAGATCCCCAATGGAGATGTGGCATTTTGGCTAATGCAGTAGATGATACTCCATCTCCTCCCCATGTACATTTTGCTGCCTCCCTCTCCAGCCAAGAGATGAATTTAAATTTAAGATCCTATTTATTGTTATAATGTTTTACAGTGTATTTTTAATTGTACGTCTGAAAGCTGCTTAGAGTTGCCTCCGGCGAGTTGAGCTGCATACAAGTTTAATAAATAAATAAATCACAGACATTAAAATATAGACTAACATAAAGAAATTTAGTGCTTGGAAAAAATGAAGACACTTGAAAATAAGATTGACAGAAGAGAAGGTGGCTAGATAATATCACAGATTATAGAAGGGAAGAATTGCAAGGGATCTCTAGAGCTGGTCTGTTCCCCTGCTCAAGCAGGATTTGTTAAAGCATTTCAGACACATGTCTATCCAGCCTCAACTAGAAGACCCCCAGCAAAGAAGGACTTACTGCTCCATGAGGAAACCTATTTCATTAACTGACAGCTCTTGCCACCAGAAAGCTTTAATATCCAGTACAAAGCTACTTTCTTATCATTTCAACACATTGCTTCTAGTTTTGTCCTCAGGGCTGAGGGAGAATGAGTCCACAACTATTTAGATATCTGAGAATGCCATCATAGATAGCAATAGCACTTAGACTTCTATGCCGCTTCATAGTGCTTTTACAGCCCTCTCTAAGCGGTTTTACAGAGTCAGCATATTGCCCCCCAACAATCTGGGTCCTCATTTTACCCACCTCGGAAGGATGGAAGGCTGAGTCAACCTTGAGCCGGTGAGATTTGAACTGCTGAATTGCAGCTAGCAGTCAGCTGAAGTAGCCTGCAGTACTGCACTCTAACCACTGTGCCACCTCGGCTCTATCTAGATCACCCTCAGTCTTTCCTTCTACAGGCGAAGCATATCCAGTTCCTTTATGGTTGCTTGTAATGGTCTATTAGCCCTGAGCCGCATGATGGGTGGGCAATCATATAAATTGAATAAACAAATACAGGTAGTCCTTGACTTACAACAGTTCATTTAGTGACTGTTCAAAGTTACAACGGCACTGAAAAAAATGACCATTTTTCACAGTTATGACCTTTAAAGCATCTCCATGGTCATGTGATCAAAATTCAAATGCTTGGCAACTAGTTCATATTTATGACCGTTGTTGTATCCCAAGATCATGTGATCACCTTTTGCAACCTTCTGACAAGCAAAGTCAACGGGGAAGCCAGATTCACTTAACAACCGGGTTACTAACTTATCAACTGCTGTGATTCACTTAACAATGGAGGCAAGAAAGGTTGTAAAATGGGGCAAACGTCACTTAACAAATGTCTCACTTCACTTAACAACAGAAATTTTGGGCTCAGTTGTGGTTGTAAGTCGAGGGCTAACTGTACATTTGTTCAAAGAAAGGAAAGAAATTACAAACTTGGCAGCCTGAGAGATATATTGGGCAAAGCCTTCAAACACATTATTAAACAATGAATTTGCAAGCGCTTGGATTCCCACCCAACAGCTAACAGAGCTTTGTGGGTTTGTCACAAACAGGTCACGATAGACTAACTCCCTCTTTTTTAAAAAACCAAATTTCTAGCTGGATAGAGTGAGGAAGTACTCTGGATATAGGGTGCCTGAACCTTAATTAAGTGCTTGATAAAGGGGTATCACAACGTTCTTCGTTAACAACATGGTAAAATATAGGCTAGATGATACAACAGTAGGATAAACTCAGCTGGCTGAATGACTGCACCCAAAAAGTGGTCATAATGTCAGAGAAAAAGACAGCGAATGTCACCTCTTCATTACTTCCATTCTTTTAGGTCAGTTACGTTAGAAATTTAGTTTTGTCAAAAGTTCTAACTTCCTTTCCCTTTGACAAGAATACTGGGATTGCTGTTCTCCACACATGCTGTATAACACTGTAATAAAATAAAATAATGATAATGGTCAAATAGTGTCTGTGTATTGATGCAGGGCGTGGGTGGCCTAATAGGACACCAGAGGCTTTCCGAGGTCTCTGACTTGCAGAAGTTCAACTGATTGTTTTTTTCCCTAAGGACGGAGGTTCCAGTAATGAGTCAACTGAATCACTGTTTAACATGCAGCTGTTTTTAGAGGCCTAGAAGGCCAGCCAAGAAAAAAAAGGAAACTAATCTGGTTATATATTATATATTTGGTCATTCGTTTCCAAATCTTATCTTCCTGAAACTTTTGGCTGTAGAACAAATGAAAAATCGGTGAATGTATAAATGCAGATATAAGCACTTTACTGATCGACCATTTTGTATGGTGCCCAGCTATGCTTTACTTGCAAAAGCCTTCACTCTATGAAAGAGGGGGAGCTGGTTTTATAACTCTTGTGTAAAGCATGGAAGAATGCCTTTAAAATCTCACATTAAAAAAGATTGTTGCAAGGCAGCTTAGCAAATCCAAATGACCACTGGTTATACGGGCATTCAACGAACCGCTTTCAGGTTATAAACCTTTATATAAAGAACACCGTCATGTTGCGAACGCATAATCGCATCTTACATTTAACCCAAAAGACATGTGGTTAGATGTTCTTGCCTTCCTTGAATACTTAAAACTATAAGTAACCAGTCCTCTCCTGTAAAATGTGAGCAAAATTTCTTGGTTATGGTTATACTTTCACATTCTTATTCTGTACACACACAAAAAGAGCACAGGGGAGTTTAAGATTCAACATAACATTATTTCCCCCCAAAAATAATAATGAACTACTCCCCACTAATGCCTTTCTTTCCTATGCAAAACCCCTAAAACCAGACAAATTTCAGTTGTTCAGAATTGGAGGAATTGTACCACAAGAATTTGCTTGCATGTCAACATGAAAAGTGAATTTCTAAATTCAAGGATCGAAAGATGTGTGTGTGTGTTTTGTGGGGGTGTTTGTCCATGTGTATTTACTGAGGAAAATCAGAAAGGTCTTTTCATTTAGATACAGATACCATGTTTCTCTTCCAACACAATCCATTTGCACTTGCAAATAGCTAAGTGTCTAGTGTATATAACTGGAACTATTTATCTCAATCAAAAGCAATGAGAAAAAAAAGTTAGCATCTTCCCTCCCCATAAAATACACAACATTCTTAGTTTTGTGTTTCACAAGCCTCAGTTTGCCAACAGGTGGCAGAGCAGACTACTAGTTTATTTGCAGATGTACCAAACAAGTTTTATCTGATGCTGTTTGTGATCTATATAATTACATATGTTTTTGTTTTATTTTTTGTGGAATCCTAGAACTCTCAATAACCACTAAAAAAAAAGATGACAAGAGAAGACATCAGAAATGCAAGCATAGACTTTCAGAAATAAATGTTCAAAAGCAACACAAATAAGGTATTTTCATGCATTATAATTTCAGGCATTAATACTTGTTTTGCCTAAGCCATTTTATTCATTTAAAGCTTTCCTTTAAAAAAAAAAATCCCACTCTTCAGCTGAAACAACTCCAGGCAGCCTGCAAAGTTTAATACGGCAAGTAAAATGGAACAAGGTGAAGGCGGGTCACAAGCAAACCATGATTAGCTGAAATTGGTTACCGAGTCTGCACTTCTTAATTTATTATTAAACTTAATATACAACAACTATTTCTACTTGCCAGTTTATTAAAATGCACAAGTTGAAAGCAGTGATATTAAAACAATTAAAAAGAATTAAATGCAACCATTAAAATAAGTTTTTGTTTTTTCCATCCAACAAAAAATTGAAAATAAAGAGGATTGAGTCTCTTGCCTGTCTGTCCAACAGCAGGATACTTCTCCAAAAATGGAAGAATAGAATAACAGAGTTGGAAGGGACCTTGGAGGTCTTCTAGTCCAACCCCCTGCTTAGGCAGGAAACCCTACACCACTTCAGACAAATGGTTATCTAACATCTTAAAAACTTCCAGTGTTGGAACATTCACAACTTCTGGAGGCAAGTTGTTCCACTGATTAATTGTTCTAACTGTCAGGAAATTTCTCCTTAGTTCTAGGTTGCTTCTCTCCTTGATTAGTTTCCACCCATTGCTTCTTGTCCTGCCTTCGGGTGCTTTGGAGAATAGTTTGACTCCCTCTTCTTTGTGGCAACCCTTGAGATATTGGAACACTGCTATCATGTCTCCCCTAGTCCTTCTCTTCACTAGACTAGACATACCCAATTCCAGCAACCGTTCTTCATATGTTTTAGCCTCCAGTCCCCTAATCATCTCTGTTGCTCTTCTCTGCACTCTTTCTAGAGTCTCAATGTCTTTTTTACATCGTGGTGACCAAAACTGAATGCAGTTTTGCATTCAAAGAGAAAGGGGTTGAATCAAGGGGTTGGAAGAGAAGCCAGCAAAAGAAAGACTGAATTTAAATAAGATTTGGATCTGGTTGGGAGATGTAGATAAAAATATTCCAGAAGACATTCCCGATTTCTAGAAGAAATCCCTCCCTCCCAATGTTTCTCTATGGGAAAGATTGTGAAAGATCTCTTACCACCAACTCCAGGCTGGGTCACATGATTGGGAAGAAGACTTGGAACTGAGCAGCTGGCACAGCATTCTGCTGCCCATCAGTCTTTCCCATAGGGAAGCATTGGGATGGGGGGAGGCTTTCTTCTGGAACTTTCTTCTCTACACATCCCCAACCAGATCCAAACCATATTTAAATTCAGTCTTTCTGTTGCTGGTTTCTTCCCCAAACTAAAGTCCAGAAGCTGTGCTTCTCAGGTTTTCTCTACCTTCCTAGGATTTTATAAATAAATTAGGCTCTCAGCTCAGCAAGGAAAGGAAAGGAAATAAGAAAGAGGATGCAGCTCTGGGGAACACCATAGTGGCTCCTAGCTCCTATTTCAAGGACACCTGTTTCCAAGTGATACCATTTGAAATCTATCAAGAGATAGAAACAGAATCACTGCAAAAGTGGGCCTCCAGTTCACAAATTCCTCAGAAGGATTCTGTGGTTGATGGTATTGAAAGCTGTTAAAATACCAAAAATTCCAAATATCCTGCTATCAATCTCCAGATAAAGATCATCCATTTGAGCCTGTAATCCTGTCTAAAGCCAGTTGGAAATAGGTCAAGTGGATTGTTCCATTTGTCTCTGAATAATACCTTAAGCTGCCTCTGTTCATAAGAAGACCAGTTCTAGAGTATGTGAAATGAAATCCAAGGGTGACTATGAGGAGGAGAAGGTTTAAACATTTATTGCAAAGTGTTGTACAAAGCCAATTCAATCGTTATGTTTGAACATAGTGTTAAATTATAATGTGTGGTATAATGCCATAGAAACAAACCCATCAAACCTTTAGATTTTTTCTGAACTGATAAGAAAGATTAGCTTAAGAATTCTGCCAAGATCAGTAGCCAACATTTGAAGTTGGCTTATTTCTCTAAATTACTCTTATTTTTACCTGCTGCTTGCCTAAATTCCATCATAAGGAGTATCTGAAAATTACATGCATCTTCCCAAACTTCTTATGGCAGTCAATCCAATACTTTTAGGGTTCATATTTGGATAGGATAAAAAATAGCATATGAAATAAAGTGTTCCATCCAATCTAGGTTTAGAAAAATGGAATCAAAATCTTCAACAATTGAAATATAATTATAAACCCTTAACTGCTCCAAACTCGATTGCAGAAAATACAACTTCAGCAACAGAGTGGTCAATGCCTGGAATATACTACCCGACACTGTGGTTTCTTCCCCCAATCCCCAAAACTTTAACCTTAGACTGTCTACTCGCTACATCAGAATTACAGGGTTCTATCTGACATTTTCGTCAAAAATGAGTTAAGAGTGTGACAAGGCTCTATCTACCATGACTTAATTTTTTAACAACTTATTTCATAAAATTTCAAAATAGATTAGCCAAAAATAGCAAAATTACAAGGTTCTATCTACACTATCGCACGAAAACTCAGAACTACAGGGTTCTATTTGCAGCAGCCAATTGTCATGCTTGGCTGCTCCCATGTGACGGAGCAAGGATGCAGCCTGCAGCACCTAGCGTTGCCTCCATTTCTGGACATGTGAATACGGAAATAATGTCTCTTTTCCATGATATGGAAGCAAGTTCAGACTTATATGAACCGAGTGGATCTGAGTATGTTCCAGAAACTGAAGATGACCAATCAGATATGGAACTTTTAATTGAAAACGAGTGAGATGATGTTGCCAATCCTCCTACGTCTACTGAGGATCAAGTAAACACTGACATACCAATAGTAGCATCGAAAAAACTTATGAGGAAGAGACAGAGACGACCCGAAACTTGGGCAGCCAATATTAGGGGGGAAAAGTGTCAGATGGGGGAAGAATATACAGACATGGGAAAACTGTACCTGCTAAAACAATTAAGTCACGGAAGGACTGTATGCAGAGTTGCAAATTTGCTTGCTTTACAACAGTGACAACTGAGGAACGTGAAGCAATATTTAGAGCATACAATGCTATGAGCCCTAATGAAAAGTTACATTACATTGGCAAAACTACATGCAGGTGGAATCAGTGCATCGTCCCACACCAAAACAAAACCTTCTAGGCGCAAATTCAGTTTTTTCTACCATATGTATGTAGGAAATGCAGCAATTCGTGTTTGCAAGGATTTTTATCTAGGAACACTGGCAATCAGTCAAAAACCAGTGTACAACTACCATAGCCAGAAAGATTTAGTAACAGATGCCCCACCTACAGACAAGAGGGGGAAGCACCCTCATAAGCAATTCTTTGCTACAGCCAGACAAACAGTAATTGACCATATTAAGTCATTTCCGAGGGGGAAGTCACATTATTGTCATGCTAGAACTAAAAAAGAGTACCTCGAATTTTCATTGAATGTAAGCATCATGTACGAGCTGTATAAAGAAAAAAGCAGCGAAACGGGAACTGAACCAGTCAAACTCTCTTACTATCGAACTGTATTCAACAATGAATTTAACCTGGCATTCCATGTACCCAAAAAAGATCACTGTGATCTTTGCGAGGAACATAAAATTGCCTCTTCAATTGGGCAGGTAGAAGAGATGCTACAAAAGAAATATGATTCGCATATCCAACAGAAGAATTTAATGAGAGATCACAGACAGGAAGAAAGAGGAGACAAAATTAGGCCGGTAATATGTTTTGACATGGAGAATGTCATCACTTTGCCAAAATCTGGTACAAGCAGTTTTTTTTACAAGCGTAAACTTAACTTGTACAATATGACTGCTCACACATCACATACTGGACAAGGGTATTGTGCCATTTGGACAGAATTAATGGGAGGACATGCTGGAAACGATATAGCTAGTGCCGTGGTACAAATTTTGGAAAATGTAGTGCAAGATCAACCACATGAAGTACATCTAACATTATGGAGTGACAGCTGCGTTCCACAAAATAGGAACTCACACAATAACAGATTTTCTTCGGATTTTCTTCGGAATCACCCAAACATTGAAAGCATTGAAATGAAGTTTTCTGTACCAGGCCACTCTTGCATTCAAGAAGTGGATAATATGCATAGCATAATTGAACGTGCTATGCTACCAGCAGAATTCTTTTCACCAGTTTATTTCCTAAGATTGCTGAAAAAAGCCAAGTGATGCCAGCCGTTCAAAATCATCCAGATGAAGCCCGCACATTTTAAAAATTACTCCATGTGTTCAAAGCAGTTTCAGTACAGTAATGTGCCGTATGCTAAAGTTTCACAACTAAAATTCACCCAGACCCATTCAACAGTAAGGTTCAAGACAACCTTCGCTGTGGAAAATTGGAAGACGGTCAC
>QLTV01002110.1:2131318-2156738 GCA_003457575.1 Thermophis baileyi | reverse complement strand
CCACATCCCACCCACTACCTCAGAAGCCATCAGCAGGGTCTTGCAGAGGTTATTCACTACCCACGGGCTTCCTGATGTCATTGTTTCGGATAATGGGCCTCAGTTTACCTCTGCCTCATTCCAGATATTCTTAGCGGGGCTGGGCATCCGCCACGCGCTGGTAGCCCCCTTTCACCCCTCCAGTAATGGTTTGGCTGAGAGGGCAGTGAGCTCAGCCAAGGAGGCACTGTCCAGGCTAGGGCAAGGAAACTGGCAGGAGAAAATTAATAAATATCTCTTGTCCCAGCATACAACCCCAAACCCCAGCACCAACCAATGCCCATCTGAGTTGCTTATGGGTCGCCGCCTTAGAACAACATTAGACAGACTGCATCCAACTTATGTGCCTGATGCCCCTACTGACTTGATCAGCAAGGTCAGAACGTTTAATGTGGGGGATGCAGTCTATGCCAGGAACTATGGCGGCGAGCCCCGTTGATTACCGGCACGAGTTCTAGCGGTGACAGGCCCCTGCTCCTACAGAGTGGGCCTGGCAGACGGGAGGCTATGGCGGCGTCATATTGACCAGCTCAGGGGGCGACCCTTTGCTTCTACACCAGCCGCAAATGCAGCCGAGCCCTACACAGAGGTTACAGACCGCCACCCGACCGTTCCTGCATGCGACCGCCCATGTCTTCCCGCGGACCTGTCGGACTCGGCGCCAGTCCTACCTGTGTCCGAAGAGATCCAGCCGAACTCCTGGGCCCCCGCCGCGGCCACTCCAGCGCTCGAAGCCGACCCTGTCTCCCCGGACCATCCTGCTCCTGATGAACCACGGCGTTCAACTAGACAGCGCCAGCGCCCTGCCTATTTTCAGGACTACGCATGCGCCAGGGAGGGGAGGGGTGCTGTGTCCCCACGCTCACGTTCTGCCTAGTAACTAGGAGCTGTCTTCTGATTGGTCAGTCACTGACAGTTCGGCCGGTGGGAAGTTTGCAACCCCGCCATTGGCTAGCCGTTTTGACAGCCGCTATATAAATAGCGGCTGTGACAGAAAACAGGTGATTTCGTTCCGTTCGTGTTACTAAGTTAGCCGTTAATAAAGGGGTTCTGTTTCACCCACCGTCTCGCCTCAGTTAATCGCCCTGCCGTTCTACCGAGCTAGAACAATGACGCTTAGCATAATTTGTTTGAATTTGATAGACTTCATCTATCTCATTAATACTTTCCCTTTTATCCTTCTGTAAAATCTCAGCAACCATCCCCACCATTTCTTCTCCAAGATCCTCTTCTTTATTTTCCAGAATGTTCTGAAATCTTAAGAAATATGAGGATCTATCCATTTCTAAATTTATTAATGAGTTTTCCAATTCTTTGCTAGTTTTTATCATTCTCTGGTCTATCTTCTCTATTTTCTTTTCATTCTGTTCAGTTTTTGTTTCCACTACCTTAATATGTTGTTCATTTTTTTGTATGGCAGCCTGGATGGATTCCATTTTATTGTCTAATTTTGAGATATCTATTTTTAACTCTGTATGGTTTTGTGAAATTATTTCCTGTAATTTGAGCATCGTCTCTTGCATAGTATTCAATGTGGTGTTCATATTTTGAATTACTGATGTGCCCCCCTTCTCAGTGGTTAACATCTCATCTATTTGTCTTTGGCTGGCTGGTGAAGCTACCACTGCCACCGTGGTGGGCGTTGGTTTTCTCCCTCCCTTTACTGCTGTTATAGTGCTAGTGCTTGTCATTTCTTTCAATAATTTGTTTTGTTGCTCCAATATTCCATAGATCCTATTCCAGATCACCATATAGCGCTTTAATCCCTTTCAGCTTTTTTATATATATATATATATCAGTTCGTTTTTCAATGATTTATAGGTCTAATTTCAATTGTGTTGTCTATTATCCTATTACAATATTTTGTCAATTTGTTAATTTATTCATACTATTAAATATAAATTCTAATACACAGTCCTTCTATCTATTTCTTTCCTTTTTATATTCAATATCCCTGTTGTATTTATTCTTATACAAACTAAAATATATAAACCATTACTAATATAATAGTATAAGTAGTATAAATAGTATAAATAGTATAAGTAATATATATATAGATAGTGTAAGATATAAATAGTATAAATAATATAGCTAAATTTTGGGGGGGGGATTTTTTCCGGGTTTTTTTTCTTGTGCGCATGCACCGAAGCCGAGTTTCCAGCACTGTGCATGCATCGCCATCTTGTTTTGGGCTTTTTTGGGGTGGGGAATTTTTTATTTTTATTTTTTTGCACTGCACATGCGCGCGCGCCCACGAGGCATGGCCACACGGCACAGGAGGAAGTGAACCGGCAGCGAGGTAAATTAGAACCCACCCCTGTCAGCCATACCCCTCTGGTTTCTAGACAGGTCAAGCTTTGCACAAAAGAAATGAGTTTGACATCAAAACAAGGACAAGGTACTATCAGAGCATTTCAGCCTTCCAGAATATTCCATTACAGATCTCAAAAATATCCATCTTGGAAAAAATAAATTTCCCCAGCATGATTGATTGAGAGATTGCTGAACACGCATCAAAAAGTTTCAGGCTACACCATGCGTATCCGTAGTTCTTTGTAAACCCTTTGCACTGTCTTAAGAAGCAAGCTGTTCCATATTTGAGAATCTATTTTAAATCTAAAGCTAAAAGAGCAGTTATCGTTTAAGCCATGCCTGCAGTTGTTTATGTACTTAGGATGTACGAGGATGGGCAAATAAACGTTTCAGCCTATGAAATATTATGTTAGCATGCATGCCTGAATTCTCTGCCATTAGGAAATATTCAGACAAATGAAGCAGAGCTTACCTCAAGGCTCAGGTTGATTATTCTTATGGCAGATTTTCACATGTGCTAGCAATTATGATATTGCTTGGTCAGTCCATTCTCTGATAGTGGCTGGTTGCAATGAACTGATATACTGCTGTCAGGAGCTCAGCTAGTACATGCACACACCATAAATTAGAATAATATGGAATGCAATGAAAGCAAATAAAACCACTTGTAGCTGTTTGTGATGGAAGTAATTCATAGCACATATAAGCAAAAATTTATTAGTGTTTATATTGAAGGACTATTTACCAGGAAAATTGGTTCATTAGGATATTTATGAATGGCTATAATTGTATGGCACCATTCCTTAATGGGCATTTTTTTCCTTTGGCTCACATAATTAAAAGGAAAGCACATATGTTCACCATCCCTAACAAAACTAATATGATCAATAGGGAATACTAGCTGTGAAAAAGGATGATCAAGGAAATTATTTGGGGGGGGGGGCAGGATTATATTCACAATGATGTGTTTAAGAGGGGAAAAAACCTGATATTGGATAAACAGTTCGTAGATCTACTACCTATCTCCTGAGATTTGTTTGCTTATTTAAAAAAAGCATTTAAGTTTGCACAGTTACTTACAGAATAGGACAATCAACATAGTGCCTCTCCTCAGGTTTATAATCTAAAAAAGCACAGCACGGATGGAAAAAGAACAAGAGGAAAACTCGGGAACCTCTAGTTAATGTTTCTTTATTCTCATAATTCCTAGCTAGGGTGGAAATTTACTTAGATAGCTAGATGTCACCATTGCCCCCATAGCATACAGTTCCAATGGCTTCTGTGATGAGAGCATAGGGTATTAAATCCAGCTGATAAGAGCAATAGAAAGCAGAGATAAGAAAAGAGGAAAAATCTTGCCCTGCTTAGTTCAAGCTTGCTGTTACTGCAATGGCCAACTAGATGTCTAACACACTTGTCATTGTGTCCTTATCATTGGTGTTCAGAAGTATTCTGTTTAGCTACTGACATTAAAACCAGTGCCCTTTACTAGCATTTTTCTCTCCCATATTTTTGCAATACACTCCGAAACAGTCTTGCATGAAGTCAACATTTTCACTGAATGTTGAAAACATTTATGTTATTTATGATCAGTCACCATCTGCCCAGAACCTATGGGCTCAACCCCACCCCCCCACCCCCACCCTGGGCAAAGAAGCACTGCTAAATTTGGGACAAGCACTGCTAAAAAATTATTATTGCTATTATTGCCCCAATGTGCATCATTTTACATTTGTTAACTCTGAAATGAATCCATTCCAACTCCAGAATTTGGAGAGATTTTCCTGCACTTAGCACTTAGACCCCTGCCCTGTTTCATTTTAAACATGCTGAGAGTAATTTGAGCACTAACTGGTCATCCTGAGCTGAATTATGAAGGTAATTAAAATTAGGAATGCCATAGAGCTCTAGTAATGCTTCTGCTTGCGGCAAACTAAATATTATTTGCATAGTCATGGGAGAAAGCTCTGAAAACTGACCTAGAAGGCTGCAAGACCGGAAGGAAGAACAGGAAACATCTATTTAACTCTTTCTGAGAACTATTTTGCTACCATAATCAATTCCAAAACACTCTCCATTGGAAATTTTAATGAAGAGATTTTCTGGCAAATATGGTGACACATACCGTAATCAACTGAAAAGCAGGATTATAAGCCAGATAGGAAATTGTTAAACATATTTCTCAAAAATAGCATGTGGAACAAGTTAGGCTGGGCTTTTGGGCAGAGGGGAGGGTTAACTATTTTTCCTATGCAAATAATACAATGTTTTCCCAACCAAATAGTAGCCATAAGTGGAAAGATATTAATTTGCACCACACAATCCAATAGAATCTCGTTTAATGTCTTGACAATAAGAATTTAGGTACACAGCCCAAACACAGTCAAAACACAGTAATTATATTTATTCATTTATTTATATCCCCACTTTTGTTTTTACAAATAACTCAAGGCAGTGAACATATCCAACACACTTTCTTCCTCCTAATTTTCCCCACAACAGTAACCCTGTGAGGTGGGTTTGGCTGAGAGTGACTGGCCCAAAGTCACCCACCTGGCTTTCATGGCTAACTCATAGTCTTCTGCTTTCTAGCCTGGTGCCTTAACTATAATACACAAGAAAAAAAAACCAGGCATATTCTTAAAATGACAGCTATATGTTTAAAAGCAATCAAACAAGGAATCTTATGAGCCGCGGTGGTGCAGTGGTTAGAGTGCAGTACTGCAGGCTACTTCTGCTGATCACCAGCTGCCAGCAGTTTGGCAGATCGAATCTCACCAGGCTCAAGGTTGACTCAGCCTTCCATCCTTCCATCCTTCCGAGGTGGGTAAAATGAGGACCCAGATTGTTGGGGGCAATATGCTGACTCTGTAAACTGCTTAGAGAGGGCTGTAAAGCACTGTAAAGCGGTATATAAGTCTAAGTGCTATTGCTATTGCTATTGCTATTGCTATTGCTAATCTACCATGTTGATGTAAAAAGAAAAAAAAAATCTTTGTTCAAAATACCATAGCAAAATTGTTCCTGGGTGGATTTCTTGAGTCCAGCTAAATGTGCTCACCGTAATAAAACAGATAGACTTAAGGTCTATTGAAACTAAAAATCATACCAACTTTTAAAAAACTGCAATGTACCACAACAAGAATTTTGCACAGTTGTAAGCCAATGTAATTGACGAAGTTATATCAAAACCAACTCAAAAGGCTTCATTGTGGCATTACGTTTTTGAGCAGTGTTTTGGTTCATCACTTGATAACTATATTTTGCTATAAGTCAGTCTTTGTGGTGCTATTTTTCTGCTTTCTGTTGCTAAGGATTCGATCCCTTTTAAGCTTCTTACATGCTATAGAGTAAGTTTAGATATGAAATGCAAAAATATTAATTAAATATACTTTTTATTCTCACTAGAGGCTGCAAAGCAATCAATATGAATATGCCTTAATATTAGATCTTGCCCACAGGAAAATATTTTAAATTCATAAAAATCTTTCCAAACTTCATCTGAAATGTTGATTTGTTTTATTCTATTTCTTTTCCTCCATGTTGACCACTCTTGACATGAACAATTGTTTTTCTTTTTTCACTCAGTAGCAAATGGTGATTTGCAATTCTTAGGGATATGCAATTCTTGAACTTTTGTATTACTCATGAACTTTTGGGGAAGGCAGCAAACTGGTTTGCCAGATTTAGAATTAATGATATAGTTTGATCCAGAGTTCCCAAAAAGACACCTCAAACAAAAACAAAATTATGATTTTCCAGTTACTTTTTAATGGGTCATGAGAAATGGTCTTGGCATCTTCTATATTTTTTGCTTACAATGATTCTGATATAATTATGCTTTGCAAGAATAATTGAATTGCTTTCTGTCAGTATATAAACATCTAAAAGGTCCATATAATAATTCTGACGCCGTTTGAGAAACTGTGTGCTAGATCTGCATACCAAGATCCAATCATCAGTATAAGACAACAAAGCAAATCTAAATAAAGAAGCCCAAGCCCCTTTTATAGCAATATTAGAATTTCCATTGTTTATTCTAAAGGAAAAGACCTCCCAAAAAGACAATGGTGGAAAGCAGGTGCTTGCCAAAGGGGTTCAGCACTTAGCTATGGAGGGTAGGGAGAGAGTGGGGATGGGGGCTAAACCACATTTTCTAAACTGCCAAGCAAAATATTTTCATTCATGAGTTCACCCAGCCTAAACATGTATCTAATCCTCTAAAACTGACAGCAGCTCAAAAAGCCAGCCATTCACTTCAAAGGAAAAAGGACCTGGGGATTATTAGCATTATCACTTATCAAGAAATGACCACTGGCTTTAGGGGCAAAAAACTCCACCCACCCACTTAGCAAACCAAGGAATTGACTCTATGTAACATTGTTAAAAGGATGGAAAATCCGACTCGCCCAGTTCTGTCTCATTCAGTGTCAAGGATTCAACAAAAGGACTGTCAAAAAACCATGATTATAATAGGCAGGGAAAGTATTGTAGTCCACATAAGGCATCTGTAGACACTTTCAAAATTAACAATTAGGGGAAATAATATTAACAATTAAATATTATTTAATGTGTAAATCCCTATCCCCAACTAAGATCCTTAGACCAGTATGGCCATTAGAAAAACCAAGGCATTTATTTTCCAGTATTCTGCTGAACATATAAAAAACCTCGGCATGCCTGGCCACGGTCTTGTTTTCCTACAGCCACAAATGCACAAAATTCTTCCAAGCATTTGGCCAAAGTATCATCTTTACAGTAAAAAACAAGAGAACTATCCTTCTGTCTTTTCAGTTGTGGCTGACTTTTAAGACTGGGAGCACTTAGAGGAATTGGAAATTCAATTAGCATAAGATAAGTATAAAATACAATGGCCTTATTAATGGATTTGGTAAGTAAAAAAATGATATTTGAACAGAGTTATGAAGTTAGCAAAACGTTCTTTCCTAAACATATGTCCTTTCTTATATTTAGCTTTAAACTGTGCCAGCAACATATCCACAAGAAAAGCAATGCAAAATGTGAATTACAAAATAAATCCATTTGTTTCCTCTGAATCACTAGAAATGTGAAATTAATTCAATAGACATTTGCAGCACAGTTGGGCTCATTTGCTTCTGAACAATGCTTGAACCTTGAATACATCTACTTAAGACATAATTGTTTCAGTGAGGCTATTGCCCAAGAAGTTGCATATAAACTTAATGAATTCTGACTATACAGCACCAATTGCAGGAAATAAGACATGAATGGATCTAGGATCCAGGAAAGATCGGGAAAGATCTAGGAAGGATGAAATAAAGATCTAAATGCAACAATACAACAAGAAGGAGTGAGAAGGTGCTTCCCAACTAAGCTTTCACCTAACTTCACCTAAAAATCGCCTAACTTCATTTGCAGAATGTTAAAGAAAGGTTTCAGTGTTTTTAGTAAGATTTCAATTTTTTCAACTATTTCAATTAAATAGTTCTTCAACTACCATAGAAGAAGTATTAAAGGGCTGCTTCTATTTTTACCAGACAAGTGCTTTCTGAAGAATAGGGAACATTTACACTGAAATTATGAAATATCAGAAAAATGTCTTCCTCCCTGAAATTAACAGTGTATGAATAACTACACTGATTCTAAAAAAAATTGAAGATATTAAAGAGCTCATAGAATGGAATTTATTTACCTATGTATGGATTTGTTCTATTTTATATATGCATAAAGAATAGTCATTGAATCAACTTCCAGCCCAATAAATTATGGAAAGACAATTTTTAATGTTTAAGATTATCAATTGTATAGTGTAGAATATGTTTGTGTTTATTTGCATGATACATTGATTGATCTACTCTAATCTATTTTACCTTAAAATGTTAAAAAAATACGAAGAAGTAATAACAGTAAAAGCTGAATCATGTCTCAGTGTTTAAGGACTCTCCATAACAGGCACTGTAACTCGTTTTCTGTAATTTAATTCTCTTGATATATTATATAATTTTATTTCTAAATACAGTATATCTAAATTGTACCTGAAAGTTTAACATATTGATAATTTCTCCCCATCCTCTCATTATTGGGAATATGATTTAAAGTTTCATCAGGATTGAAATGGAATTTCTTATTAAACAATCTGATAATTACAAATTGTCTTTAAATAACACCAGAAAGGTGTTTTCATAATGATTTACATTTATGTAAAAGGCTTATATAATCACTAGAAAACACTAATCCTATATCCAAAAGAATATTTTGTTTGTATCATACTTAATATTCTGATTTTAGTAAAAGGCACTATTATTTAAATTTACCCAATAAATGGGTTTCTATTAATAATCTTACCTCCCCCCCCTTAAAATGTGAGTCTTGATCTTACATTCATTATAGAGGGTGATTAATTGCCAGAAATTGAACAATAAACTTATATTTCTTCACAGTAAGATCTGAATTTTGATATATATAAAAGATAACAAGTTTCTTTAGTTTTAATATTGTTCAGCAGAAGCAGAAATATTTAATCATGAAAAGCCGTTTTCCTTTTTTCAGATCCTAAATTGAATTTCCCCCACTTTCACCACTTGGAGCTTATTGGGATTACTTTGGCTGTACAAAGGGATATGAGGCCAGGGTGACCTGTTCTATCCCAATATGACTCCATTTCTTGGCTGTCCTGGAACTCAGACAGAAGATCCACTATGGTGGGAATGAGATGGCCTCAGGCTTACGGGAAAGCAAACATGGTTTACTGGCCTTTGCGTCTTTGTAATTTTGCTGACCATTGATCAACAATAAAGAGTTTCATAAGAAAAAAGGGGAGGAGGCTATATCAATGCCCCATCCAAACTCATCCTTCACTCCACTGCCTTGCCCTTGAAATATGCGCAAAATCATAGTTAAAGTATTAATTTTCAAAACTTCAAAACAAAGATAACACATTCATTAAAACAATGGCTGCTAGAAGCCCTGACTGGTTCAGTCATTAATTTCAAAAAACCAGGGCCTTAGATTAGTTTATCTTATCAATGAAATTATTCCGGAAGGGGGAGCTCGGTGCCTACATCGTACTTCCTTTTTATGATTCAGTTGGGTGGTAAAATATAGAAATATAGCTACCGAATGCCCTTGCCATTCATGAGTTGTTGGCCAAATTCCTTTTCAACATAGTCTATATAGAATATTGTTCTTACAAACACTAGTTTTCAGAAGACAAACACAGAAAGAAGATGTCAACGCCCAATAGTCCTCTGCCCACTTCTTTCTTCATTGGCTGACTTACCTTCCTATCCAAACAAACATATAGCGCTTTACAATCTGGATGCAATTTTTAAGAAATCCACCCACCTGTGAAAAAAAGGAAGGGAAGCTACACATCAATAATTGCCTTATTGTTGCATTGCCAAAAAATAGCATCTTCTATAAAGCAGAATTCATGAGTCACAAGGCTTTATTGAAATAAACGTCAGTTGTCAAACATAGAGTTTAGAGATGATCTACAATACAATTTATTTGTCCAATGTCAGGAATGTGTATTATGATTATCTCTGCGAACAGGATATTTTGAAGCTGAAGCTGCTTCATGAGATACTGTGTTTCTGTATTCTGGTCAGATACTTGGCTCAGGTGAGACTGTATAAATGGTGTCAGGTGCTTGAAATTTTGCCAAAAGACAGATGCCAATCAAGAGCTTTCTGTTGTACTTCTGAATGTACACTAGCAATATGTGAAGGAAAGTTTTCTTAATTGTTGGGGGAAGAGGAGGTACTGAGCCTTACCACAGTGACTGGAGATTATTTGTTGAAATAGATTAAATCTCTTCTCATTGTCTGATCCATTTTTATCTATTAAATGCATTATACCAATTGTCTATTTTACTACATTGTCCTTTTGCATGTTTAATCCAGAACTCTATTTTGACATTGCCACTAACCATTATAATCTAAATCCAAGTGGCTGAAAACATTGCATGACAATTATAAAAAGCAATGCAGGTTTTAAAAAATGCAATACTGAAAAAAATGCAGAGCAATAACTAGGGACTCAGAATTTTATTGTATACAAATCGTACTAATGTTCTGAAATTTGGCAGAGAAATGTTTATCTCAACTGTTAAAAAGTCTTCATTTTTATTACTATCTCTTTAGCAGTCAGCATAATTTACAGATTCTATCTCATGCTGCTAGAATGTTATGTAGGGAAAAACTGAGAAATTGAAGCTTGATAGATTCATGCACCCAACAATTTGTTTTATTTATTTTTATGCTGTGATAGAATAATATTTCCTGTCTTTCCAACACTGTGAATCTAAATTCTAGGGATTTCAACAACCAATTGGCACTATAGATGCCAATTAGAAAAAAAGACAGTAACAAAATCTTAAACAGGAGAATAAAAGTTTAATTTGCCATTCCTGCGTTATTTCATAAACAATTTTAAAATTCCACTTCTAGGAGTTTTATATAAATCTGAGGTGATTAACATCAATCTCTTTTCACAATCCTGACAAAGATAATTACTCTCAATTATCAGATCTGACAGAAGTCTTAAGGAACAGCAGTTAACTTATATACAGGACATTTTTTAAAAAATCTCTTTAAAGAAGGAAAAATGAGAGGATGCTAGAATGGAAGTCTAAAAAATTCAGTTTTAAGAAAATAAAGCATAAATATCAATATTATTTCATTTGGCCAAAAGGATTTAAAAGATATGGGTGTAGGACTTTCTAATTCCATATTTTTAAATGTCTGTACTGGTCACATTTCATCCCCTTAAATATATCTTCAGTTTTAGGGAAATGTATCTCCTAAGTTTCTAAATAAGCAACCATTAGCTTTTGGGGAAAAATCAAGGTAGCACACGATTCAGAAATAAAGTCCCAGTTCTGTTCCACCCACAAATAAGAACTATTCATTCTAAGCTGGGTATAGGTATAATATTTATTATCTACATACTATGTCAACCAGATACATAAAATTCAGCACAAATAGTCCCGTAGTTCTGGGTTTTATTACACTCACACATGGATATGCAGGAAAAGAGGGTCATTATTGATATAGAGTCAATCCTTACAGAATTGTAGAAAACGAATATCTTATTTCCAACATTTATTAAGTAGAGATGTGATTGTTCTTACAGAAAAGTCTGCCAGCTACCTACCATAGGAACAGTTTGATAGTAAAACCAATTACTAGGAAGGTGGTCAGCTTTCCTTCACTGGATATGTTTAAGCAAAAGATAGACAGTCATGTGTCGAACAGGCTCTAATTTCAATTCCTGTTCTGAGCCAGGGGGCTAAATTTGTTGGTTGTTTGTAGGTTTCTCGATTCCTTCCAGCTGTACGCTCTTGAGGCTCTTGTGCTCAGTCAGATGCAGGTGTGTGAGTCATAAGCACAATCACTCAAAGCAGGAAAGCTTCAAGATTACAGAAATGTAGAAAGTGTTCAGTTTTTGTTCTTTTAATTTATATATATACATATATACACTATTCACATGGGACAGAGCAGAAAAAATGATTCCATTGCCAGGTCTCAAATCCTGCAACAAGACAGAATGAGAATCAAAGATATAAACTGGGCATAAAGACAGAACCAGAGAGGTAAAAACAGGATATATAAAATTGGGCACCAGCCAACTGACAAATAGAAGCCTGTACCAGCAGTAAGTAGGGTGAGCTTACCTGAGAGTTTAGACCTCAAAGGAAAGAGGACTTTAAGCCACAACATTTTTAAAATGAGGAAACAGATTATCAGGTTTTGCAATCAACTGATTACCAGGACTTGCCAAATCCTTTAAAAGCATTCCCAGCCTACCAAAACTGTTTCAGGGGAGCAACATTTGCAATTTGGATTTTGAGATGATTCTAAGTTTACAAGGGAGTGTTATGGCTTCCAAAGGGAGCGTCCTCTCTGTCTATTAGAAGGGACTGAGCATCCCTTAGCAATTTTAACAAATGATGGGGGTTGTCTACATTCTTCCATAAATACCGATCTACACACAGCTTCATGTTTTGTAAATGTTAAGCTGGATTCCAAGCTGAATAGATCCATCCCCCTCTCCATTCTGTTGGTTTTTTTAAACAGTCCAGCAAATAGCAATCCTTTTAAAAAGTTGCAGGAACAGCTTCAAATCAAAGGACTTCTTCTCTATTTATTTTCAGCTTAAGGACATATTTTAAAATGTGGATTAATCCATGTTCCTATTGAAGAAAGAAAATAATAATCATTCCATCATTCTTTTAAAAACAAATGCCTTTTATTGTGATCACTTTTGTGAAATGTCTGCAATCTTCCTCGGCAAGCTAATTCTCCCACCCCCCACAATTTAGTATAACGTATCCTTGTGCCCCTCACCTGCACATCTATATCACAGAACTTCACACATTCCTTGAGAATTCATCCCATTAATTTACTGTTATAGCCACTCAGGTTTAATTACTTCTTTTGTGTGTGTGTGTGTCATTTTTTAGAAGCCTACTAAAGACATAGCTCTGATTCATAATCTTGTAAATGTTTACTTAGCTACACTATATTCCAACAGGTAATCCAATGTAGCAATTGAATCTGCAGCTATATTATTTTTAATAAGCACGAGGTGTGACTGCACATTTGGGGGATGCAGTTTGATGACATGTGTTTTTCAAGCATTAGTGGATACCTTACCAAATGGAAAGCACAAGGTGCAGATTCTGAAATCCGCAGCTTTAAGGCCAGAGAGCCACAACAGTAGGGTCCAATTACAGCAGCAAATTGGTCCATTACTGCTTGAGGAAAATGACTGCTGCTAGTAATTACTGCTAATCCACTAATGAGCAATTGTTTGCTGCAAGTTCTTAGAGGTGAGCCTAATAATGTGAGTACAGTACAATAGAGTAGCTTCCCATCTCCACCAAAAGACCCTCCTCGCTTCTGCTAAATCAACTTAATTGAATGGATGCTTACTTAGCAAATGTATTGTGAATGTGCTTCATATAGGCCTGTTTTAATAGAAACATGATCTTCTGCAGTTCAGGTTTTCTTCACCTTAAGGCAACTCTGAAAGACAAGAAATCAGGTGCTGATTAATTTGTTATTTTAGGGCCATTGTATGCATGGGGGCTTTTCTTCCCTGAGAATGGTTGGCAAGATTTTTTTTTTTATCCAATAGTTTTGAAATCTGTAAGACGAAAGTAGATGAAGCCCAGTAAAGAATTAGGGTATGCTTAATTCTGACTATGCTGAATAATATCCTTTTCCCCCTCCTCTTTAAGTTTGCATTATACATGCTGATTTGAAATGACACCAAATACAATTTGGTTTAAAAACAAAAATAATAAACCCATAAGCTCATAAAATCAGAAATATTTCCTGCAATAGATCAACCTTTGGGCTTGAACTGAGATCTGGTGTTGGAACTTTATAGTACACTGAAAGGAAGTCAGATGGAAATGGAATGACTGTCAGGGCCAAATCTGGTATAAAGTTAAATAAGTCACTTCAAGTGCTTGAGTTCTCTTTGCAAATAAAATTAGAGCATGTTGCACGCTTCTGTAGTTATACTTCCATGAGTCATCATCTTCATAGATTGTTGAGCCTACTAAAACACAAGATTCCACTCTATTTATTTTCAGCTTAAGGACATATTTTAAAATGTGGATTAATCCATGTTCCTATTGAAGAAAGAAAATAATAATCATTCCATCATTCTTTTAAAAACAAATGCCTTTTATTGTGATCCTGCTACGGTTATGCAGAGTCTGCGTCCTAATAAGAATTGTTTATTCCTTGGAGGTAGAGTTGCCACATTTTCTGGAATGTGAGATGAATATCCAATGCAACTAAACAGAACTTCAAAAATTATTTGGAAGAAGTGCTTCTGACTTTATGCTACTCCACTGTAACCTGTTGTAAAATGTTGTGTCCGCTTTAAGAGTTGTATTAACTTGAGTCACTACATTGAAACAACAAAAGGATGGTTTGTGGAACAGCAAAGATGTACTATGTTTTAAGAACATTTGAAGCACTTCTACATTATTTTTTCAGTAGTGCACAGCTTTATTACTCAAGTGACAGAAGCACCATAAAGATTCATATTCTCTAACAATAATAGAAGCAAACCTATAAAAAAGGACAATGGCTGCATCATTAATATCAGAAACCTGATATAGTTTTCCTAACTTGCATTTGTATGCCTATCTTAAATAAGTTTTTTTAAACTTGCTTTTTTTTTTTTAACAATCAGTTTTCTGTCAACAAAAGGAAGGAACAAGTTTTTCATTTCTGGCAAGATTCCTAGACATTTAGCAATCACACAATAGGTAGAAAATCAGTTAACTAGATTAACCTGGGTTACTACTCACAGTACAATGTGCCAACATTTAAGACTCGAATAAATAATTATTTCAATAATTTTATGTATTATAATTATATTATACAAGTAAAAATTACACAATTACAAAAACAAGGAGATATATTTAAAACAAAATAAAAAGGGGAGAAAAAGGAAAAAGAAAGTGAAAGATGAAAAAAGAAAAAGAAAAAAAGAACTCTCCCCTTTATCCCTAGCAAGTATAATCATCTTTAGGCCAGTCACTCTTTCTCCACCCTAGGAAGGAGGCAATGGCCAGCCACTTCTAAATCTGCAGAGACTTGTCCAGGTAATAGCCAGGATTCAACACTGGCTTGAAGGAACAAAAACAACAAAAATCAACATAAAAAGAACAAACTTAATGTATCTTATTAAGTGCTTGGTGTTATATTATGCTTTTTATGGTGATATTACTATTAAGTTAAATTTATGT
The DNA here is from genome assembly GCA_003457575.1 of Thermophis baileyi. Taxonomy (NCBI): domain Eukaryota; kingdom Metazoa; phylum Chordata; class Lepidosauria; order Squamata; family Dipsadidae; genus Thermophis; species Thermophis baileyi. The sequence continues at coordinate 2,141,629 of QLTV01002110.1, read as the reverse complement.
TGATAATTATTGATACAACTCAAGATTTTTTAAAATGTATATTGTTATTGTATGTTATGCTGGAAGCTGCTGAGAGTCTTATAACAATCGAGAAACATTGAAAATAAATACATAAACCCTTTCCTCAGTAATTTAGCCTATTCTGCAATGCCTAATTGGGAGGGGTTATGCTAATACAAATTTCTTTTTTCTTGTTGGCTAAAGCAACACGCATGCTACTTCCAGGATAATGCTGTACCTATTACTACTACAGTGTGTCTTCTGAGATTGGTCATGAGCAAAGAAAGGATGGAGTTATTTATGCAGATTGCTAAATTTATGCTGCCAAAATATCCATGTATTTGATCTCCCCCAAATATATAAATAAGCTCTGATTCCGAAGATGCTTGACAGTAGAATGATCTGCAATTGATTTAAATAAGTGCAAAGACAATGTAGCTTGTGGTTTATTCCCAACCTTTTCAGGGCCCATTACATTTTTTATTTAACAAAGTGTTAGAGACTCCTGCTTCGAGCAAGACAAACAATTTCAATGCTCTAAAATCAGCAGTGCAACAACTTGTGCTTACTCAGTCCAATATTTTTAAGCTCTCTTCCTTAAGATCTGCTTTCTTGCAATGATATCTGAGTACGTGTTAATGATAATAACATATCATGATAAACTGCATGGAAATTTATCTCATGTTTGGTACAGGAAATCATACCATAGCATGGAAATTCATTTGGCATGACTTACACCATGGGAGTACAATTATGATACAGACCTCTGCAAAATATATGGCCTGGATTAAAGGCCTGTAAATACTTTTAAAAGGAAAATCCATTCTGGTCTGATTCCAGCAACTGCTTAGAAGAGACACTGTGTAATCTTACTGGCCACAGTCTTTGAGGCTCAGCAACTTTTGCAACATCTAGAACATGAACAAAAGAAATTAAAAGAAGTAAACAAAGAAAAAGGTCTTATTAAATCTACTTTACACCAATACCATTCACTATGTCTCTTGTAACTTTCTATCCTTGCAAACTGTATATCAATTCATTTATTGCTATCAATTCATTTATCGATACATCAATTCATTTATTGCTTTTTGTTCTTTAAATTTCTTACTTCTCTCTTTTTATGGACCTCATCGACTCCATCCACCCATGACTTTCTGGGACTTCCCCATGGTCTCAGGACATTCACCCTTCTTTTATGTGTTGGTTTTACAATTTGATCCTCATTCATTTGACCCACGATCAAACCACCTCAATGTACTTTTTTCATATTGGTCATATTTGTATTCAATTTGCATTCCACTCTGCACCCGTTCATTTTTGACCATGTCTCCTCTTGTTTTATAACACATGCTTTTTTAAATTAATACATCCCTACCTCGTGCAGTTTCCATGTTTCCCTTGACATACTCAATTCTAAGAATCAATCAGAATAGAGCTGGAAGGGACCTTAGAGGTCTTCTAGACCAACCCCCTGCTCAAGCAGGAGACCCGATACCATTTCAGGCAAGTGGCTGTCCAGACTCTTCTTAAAGACCTCCAGTGATGAAGCACCCACTGTCAACTCTCGAAATGACTCTAGCTGAAGCCATATTTTTCTCTGCTTCGTTTCTTAGTTGCCATGCTTAGGGGGGGGAGGGGCACTTATGGAATGTAGAATGTTTTCCACCAAAGTGCCAGACATAACAGCGATAAGGCTCGTGAGAACAAAGGCCAGCTCAACGTGCCCTAGCAATGGCAGGAGGGAGTGCTGAAAAGTTCATCACCTGCTTGGTTGGCTAACGTGACACAAGGCCAGTATCTATTCTTTAATTATACCAAAGTGCGGGAATTATTCAGAGTTGGTTTCACATTTGATCATGCCGATATGATGTACCCAATAAACAGGATCTTTGAGAAAGGCACAGCCTCAGAGTCTTGAACTGATTGGGAGCATTATTCGGAACCAGGACATTAAACCAATTCTTTTTAAATTCATCAAACCTCCAGGACTCCTGAGCCCTGGCCCTCCACCCGGCCACTTCGTATGTTTAATCATCTTAGTTGCTCTTCTCTGCACTTTTTCCAAAGTCTCAACATCTTTTCACTGCATATAATAAAGTGAGCAGAAACCCACTCTTACACATTTTCTTATTTTGACCCACCATCATTCTTCACAGCCAATCACAGCTGTAAACTTATTTCAAATCATTTTCAAAGCAAGCATTGATATTATAAGGAGAAATCAGGTGATATTTCGCTATGATAAGAAGATGTGCAGGAGAATGAAAATGAATTAGAGAATTTCAAGCTTCCCCTTTAATTATCAAAAACTAATCTATTTTTGCAGCCCCTATACTAATTAATATCAATTATTGCAAATGATTGCAATCGTCTGATTTAAAGAGAAGTCCTTCAATCTGACCAAGCATGGATAAACTGTAAGCACAGTGCTTAAATGTGAAAGAGTAATCAGTTGTTACTTGTTGCATTTGGTTCTAAAACATAAATCTTTGCCAAATTTTCTGGATATTTGCAGAAAATTATAGATTGCAGGGGGTATAAAAACTAAGCAATTCCAAACCCTAAAGCAGAAACAAAAGGCACATTTTGTATGTTTTGAAGCAGACACTTTCACAAAGAAGGAATACATCCCCAAATTGAACTGCCTACTCCAATCAGGGACAGAGGTCAATCCTGATACTGTGCCTAGCAATTGCCTTTTGCTGCAGCTAGTTTTGAGTTCATTGTTCCTAACTTGATATATTGAAAAAGTGAATAAAAACAAAAAATTGTTATTCACTGCTTCTAGTGAAGCATGACTATGGTTGCATTTTAAGTTGGGGGGAAAAGAGCATGTGTTTGTCACAGTTGTAGCAATGGCCTTTTTAAAAATGAGAGCAATAATAGCAGCCAAGTGTTTTCTAAGTGAAAAAATAAAGACTGATAGGAGCAGGAGAAGAGATGGACTTACACAATAATGACTGCTTTGACTTAGAAATGCACACCTTTCTTTGGCACATGTATCATACCACATTTCCCAGGAGTAAGATTGACGTCAGATCGGATTGTAATTGAGAGGGCAATTTACACTTCCCTGGTCCTTAAAATTCTTCACAAATCCCCCAGATAAGCTTGAAATGTTTTTGGAATAAAAGGGGGCCATCCACAATTTACACACATTGAAACATACCATACGATAATAAATCTGACTTGCTTGAGCCAAATATATGGGTAAACAAATTATTCTCTATTCATATAGTATAAATGTTTAGATTCTGACATTGCCCTCTTCCCCACTCCCTAGAATTGGCTTCTACAAACATAGAAACAAAGAAACCAGTAAAATATTTTTGTTTTTATATTGTGTTTATGCTATATGTGTATTTAAAGTTTTGTTGTTGTTTTTATCATTCTTTCCAGAATGAAACACAACAAAAATACCTCAGGGGGTGGGGGGAGAGAGAGCTGTTCAAACTAGAATCCCAGTCTTAATTATGATAAATGCAAAATTACATCTGGGATCTCCATATAGCTTTCCGTTTGAGGCATATTCACTTCACAACCTAATTCTGACGGTGTGGACCATCCTATGAGTTTTGTTTCCTTGTTTGCCTTCAGCCCCAGATATTGGTGTTAGAAGTTCAAATGGATGTTTGGCAAATTTCCAAATGTTAATGGGTTATGCCAGGAGCCGGTTTATAGGAAAGGCAAAGCAAATACAAATCCGAAAACATTTGGTAGAGAAGTACAAACATATAAGCAAGTTCCCATGCACATGCCATGACACTGGCTCTCATTCAAAACTCTCTGTGTGGTCTGATCCACATACATGGAACTCTTGAACGAGATGAACTGGTCTGCCTTGGCTTCAATGAATTGCATGGACTCTTTCATTTGAGTACATGTTTATATTTTATGGCTTGGAAGCTCTGTCGGTGACCATGAGTCAGCTGTTAGGTAGTTTTTAGACATTATTAAATAAAAGTTGAATATCATGCACAGTGCCAGTAGACTGGATCAAAAACCTGATATAGACAGCTAATGTAATGATGGATAGAAGAAACTGCTCTCCAATGAGTCAGACCACTGGATCACCTCGCCCACTTTCATCAACACTGACCAACAACAACTCTTAAGTTTTTAGGTGAGAATTTTTCCGGCTCCATTTAAGGAAAGTAGAATAAAAGCTAGGGCCTTCCGAAGGCAAATTGTTAGCAATACCCTTGAACCACTGTTCTTCCATACATTTACATTTTTCCAGAATGATAGATCGTTTTAGGGACTTTTTAAACCGAGAAATCAGGAATAGGAATTATGAATATACTTTCCTACACAAGTTGTCGTAACTTCTAATGATGCACTAGTAATATATCTATCCTAGCTTCCATGCAGTGTAAGAAATTTTTTAAGATTCATGGATTGCAATAGGAGTTTTCAGTAGACATACATACAGTAGTGTCATTTGCAGTAAAACTTTGATTTAACAGAGAAACCCTAGATTTAAATGAAGGAGAAGTTCAAACGGGGGAAAAATCAATCCTTGTAGCTGAAGTTAGTAGGTGTTAGGCATTAAATGAAGGATTTACTGTACTTATGAAATTTCGTTTTATCAGATTGGCACAACACAATCTGGTACTTTTATGAATAAAGGCAGCACTTTGCTCCTTGAAAGAAAGCTGGGATGCAAAAGGAATGAATCATCATTGTGATCTGGAATATCACATTTCATCCTCTATTTCTCACAGCAGTAACATATCTGCATCTTTCAGATTCTTAAGTAAGACTCATTTATTATCTTAAGTGGTATCTATGAAACCAATTTCACTGTCCTTTCTTCTTCAGTTATTTTGAGTTCTCATTCAGAAGACTTCAGAGGTATGCTACATTAAACACAAGTTAGTTGCCCTGAATCTTTGTCCTTTTCCCCCACATTTCTAGGTTTGATTCTCTTTCAAGAAAGAATTCAGATGTAATTTAGTCTTCCCAACTATATTTGCCGAAAGTTATCAACCATGTAAAATTATACTATCTCTTGCTGGCTATTAGATAAAACATTATTTAATCACAGAAGCCTAAAGCTGCCTATGGAAATAAGACATAACATTGGTGGTATTATTCCTATTACTGGGAGCACCTTAAGAAGACAGTCAATTGGGTTTTGTATTGACCCACAAAACCCTACAGATTACAAAAAATAATAATTTTGTGGTGGCATACACATGCTTCATACAACTAGAGAGCCGAGGTGGCGCAGTGGTTAGAGTGCAGCACTGCAGGCTACTTCAGCTGACTGCTAGCTGCAGTTCGGCGGTTCAAATCTCACCGGCTCAAGGTTGACTCAGCCTTCCATCCTTCTGAGGTGGGTAAAATGAGGACCCAGATTGTTGGGGGCAATATGCTAACTCTGTGAACCACTTAGAGAGGGCTGTAAAGCACTATGAAGCGGTATATAAGTCTAAGTGCTATTGCTATTGCTAACTATCATCTAATAAGTATTTTCCCCTTTAAAGTCTATGAATCTCTGATAAAATTCTCCAATAAATTAGATATCTATGCTCCATGCATTAAAACAGGTGTGCTTCTTTTTTCTTTTTTTTAAATAATTTTTATTGAACAGGTTTTTTAAAAAAAAATAGAAATTTATACAATTTCTTTCTTTTCAACATTTTCGCGTCAGTATACATTACTACTTATACAATTTTTCCTCTTCTACTTCCCTTTTCCTTTCATACATATAGTTCATAAGTCGATTTATATACAGCATATATAATAATGTACTCCATTTCTACTTTACATTCTATATCTGTTCTATTTACATTTGTTTGTTCCTACTTTTTAACTCCTATATCATCTTCTTTTGCTGTTATGTTATCTTTTAACCCTCTTCTCTAGCCACTCATACCATCTTTCCCATACTTTATAATATTCTGTTTCCTCCTTTTCTTGTATCTCCTTTGTTAGTTTATCCATTTCTGCACACTCTAAAACCTTTCTGATTAAACTTTCTTCTATTGGTATATTTTTATTTTTCCAATTTTGTGCGTATATTATCCTTGCGGCTGTTATAATGTGTATGATTAGATATTGTGTATTTTTCTTGTATGTTTCTGGTAGTATTCCCAATAAAAATATTTCGGGTTTCATCTCTATGTGTTGGTTGGTTATCTCTTCTAATTGTAATCTAATTTTACTCCAATATTGTTTTGCTTTGGGGCACGTCCACCCCATATGGTAGTATGTTCCCTGGCTTTGGTTACATTTCCAGCAATTTGACGGGTATTGGGGAACATCTTAGCCAATCTTGCAGGTGGGAGATGCCACCTGTAAAACATTTTGTACATGTTTTCCTTGTAGGCTACAGACATTGTCAGTTTATAATTTTTGTTCCATAGTTTCTCCCATTTATCCAGTTCTATATTATAACCGAAATTTGTGGCCCAAATTATCATATTTTCTTTGACTACCTCCTCTTCCAATTTATATCTCAATAGATAATTATAAATTTTTGTTATCAATTTGTCCTCTGTGCTTTGAAGAATTTTGTCTAATTCATGTGTTTCTTTTTGAAATCCATATTTTTCTAAGTCTGTTTTGTATCTGGATTGTATTTGCATGTATGGCCACCAATCAATGTCTGTACCCTGCTCTTTTAGCACTTGTCTTGTTTTCAGTTCCCCTTGTCCATTTAATAAATCTTTGTATCTCTTAATTTTGTCCATATTCAATACGTTTGGATATATTAGTGCCTCCATTGGTGATAACCATTCCAGAATTTTGCGATAGTGGTTCTTCTTTATTCTTTGCCATGTTTGTAATAAAGCATCTCTAATGAGATGTCTCTGAAAATAACTATGTTGTCTATGTTTTCCATCCCATAAGAAAGTGTGCCACCCTATTTGTAGATCGTGTCCCTCTAATATTAAGGTTCTTTTATTCTTTAGTTCCATCCAATCCTTAATCCAGATGAGTGTTGATGCCTGGTAATATGACTCCCAATCTGGGAGCCCAAATCCTCCCCTTACTCTACTGTCTTGCAGATCTTTTAATTTAATTCTTGATTTCTTCCCTTGCCAGATATATTTTAATATCAATTTATTCAAATCTTTAAATAAATTTTTCCCTAATTTTATGGGTATTACTTGGAAAAGAAACAATATTCGTGGAAGGATGTTCATTTTTATCGTTGATATTCTTCCTATGAGAGATAGTTGTATTTTTTTCCAATTTTCTAGGTCCTTCTTTATCTGTGTTATTAATTTGTTGTAATTATCTTCTTTGATTGATGAACACTTGGGCGTTAACCAAATTCCTAAATACTTTACTTTTTTAGTTGTTTGAATGCCCAATATATCTTCCAATTCAGTTTCCTGCTTTTTAGTAAGATTCTTCGTTAAAGCCTTTGTTTTTAATTTATTAATTTTTAATCCCACTACTCTTCCATATTCTTCTATTTGTTGTATTAATTTGGGCCCTGTCTGAATTGGTTGCTCTAACATGAATACCAGGTCATCCGCAAATGCTTGGGCTTTGTATTCTTGTTTTATTTTCAAACCTTTTATTTCCTTTTCACTTCTAATTTTATTTAGCAATATCTCTAATGTTAATATAAATAGTAGGGGGGATAAAGGACACCCTTGTCTCACTCCTTTTGCTATCATAAATTTTTCGTTAGTATCTCCATTTATTACCGGTATTATTTTTGCCGTTTGTGTTGAGTATATTTTTCCTATCATCCTTACAAATTTCTCTCGAAATTTCATTTGTTCCAATTGCAATATAATAAATTTCCAATTCAAATTATCAAAAGGCTTTTGGGCGTCTAAAAATATTAATGCAGCTTGTTTATCCAGATGTGCCTTGTAGTATTCTAATATATCTATTATGGTCCTCATATTATTCTTTATTTGCCTTTTTGGAAGAAACCCATTTTGGTCAGGGTGAATATATTTATCACTTTTTAAAATCTTTCTACAATTATTGATGTGAATATTTTATAATCTGCATTCAATAATGAAATTGGCCTATAATTCTTAATTTGTTGTGGGTCCGAATCTTCTTTTGGAATAAGAGTAATCAGGGCTTCTGTCCAGGAATTTGGTATTCTAGCTTCCATGAGTGCATCATTAAAAATTTCTAACCATACTTCATCTAATGGTTCTTGAATTGTCTTGTAGAATTCTACCGGGAGTCCGTCTGGGCCTGGTGTTTTGTTATTTTTCTGTTTCTTTCTCGCCTCTGTTAGTTCTGTTATAGTAATTATTCCATTTAATGTTTCTCTTTGTGCCTCTTCTAATTCTACTAAGTCCATCTTATCCAAATAGTGTTTAATGTCTTCTTGTAATATGTTTTCCTGAGCGTATAAATTTTTTTAAAAAAAATGTGCTATAAAAGTCTGCTTCTTATTACCTTTACATATGGGATTTATGAGGTTTATGTTGATCTCAACCCTGGCTTGTGTGTATGTGCTACGTTATCATCCCAAGGAGCTGTAGTTCTGCACAAAACCCAACTTACAAGCAAGTTCGTTTCTACTTGGCACTGTTTCATAAAATCTCTGGCTTTGCAGATTGAAAAAAATATATATTTCCACCATCACTTGCATTTTCCTGGCTCAGGTGCAGGAAAGTACCGGTCATAAATTACAAGAACTACTCAGAAGGTACATTGCGCCACAGAAGGTTATGATATCTCAGGAGGCTGTGAAGGAATCCTTCCAATGTTTGGGTCTATGTGAACACATGTAATTTATTAGAGGGCATATTGCTGTATTTGACTGTATATTTATTTAATTCATAGTCTCGTGTTACTTCTGCAATAATGGTTATAATGCTGATCATTTGATTTTGTAAGTCTATATTAAATGTGTTTGTATGCATTGTACTATGACTGTCACCATACGAGATGCTGGAATTCACTTTATGAAGAAAAGCAGGTTCAGAATAATAATCCAAAATAGACTTTATGGCTTTCGGTTCCATTTAAGTCACATTCAGTGTCCTGCCCTAGATATTCCTAGTGGCAGAATATCGGTGTGTTCAACCTTCAGAGAAGAATTCTAAAGGGAGAGGAGATGGACATATTTATTGTCAAAAAGGGCAATTGTCGAACTCCACTGAACCTGAGAGCTGTGTTCCCCTACAGGTATCCATTTCAAACGATGACGATACCAAAATGACAAAACATGTGTCATGTCTTCATGGTGAAAGCCCTGCCCTTTGTAATTGTGCTATGACAGCACACACCACCAGTATGTACGGGGAAAAGAATGTATCACAATTGTTGCAATGCATGTTTCATCATTCCTCCCTTTTCCTCTCAAGTGGTGGTCAATGAGTTTAGTTATCAGATTCCAGCAGCCTTCCATAATCTGCTATTCCAAGATTTCTAAAAAAAAATATTAATCAAACAAGTTTAATATTTGCTCTTTCCAAACATTTATAAATTTCTTCCAAGTGAATCTGGCTTCCCCGTTGACTTTGCTTGTCAGAAGATTGCAAAAGCTGATCACATGACCTCGGGACAGCGCAACCATCATAAATATGAGTCCATTGTCCAGCATTCTGAATTTTGATCACATAACTACAGGGATGCTGGGGTCATAAGTGTGAAAAATGCTCATAAGTCACTCTTTTCAGTGCCATTATAACTTTGGTCTCTAAACGGACTGTTGTAAATCGAGGACTACCTGTATACTCTTCAAAATTCTTTAATAATAGATATAGAAAATATAATCCCTTCTTTCTTTTAGTAAATGATTTGATATTAAAGACACTAAGGTACCTTTTGACTCCAGAGATCTTTTTCAAAATCCAAATAGTTCACTTATGTTATGGAGACACCTCCCAAAAATACATTTTTGCCTGATTGTGGCAATAATCATAAAAACTTTATTACGGTCACAGACCAGCAATAGACAAGAATTATCACTGTTTACAATAGTGTCAAAAGATATTACTCATAATAATAGTAAATAATAACGTCCATAATAAAATAATGGTATCAAACAGTATGGCTCTTGCCCTGGGTTGCATGATGGGAAAGCGGGTAAGTATGTGTGTAAATAAAGATTCTCCAAAAGTTATTAGAGATATCTACGAAAAAATGGTGCAAGTAAACATCTTTAATTCTGTAATCGAATTTTCCTTGTGGTCATTGCAGCTGCACAGAATTTTGCTACTGCATGTGTGGTAGCCGGGTTTGAGTCCTGGAGGAGATAGTCATAAAAATTTAACATAACATAAAAAATTAACAGATTTTAACAGATTAACAGAGTTGGAAGGGACCTTGTAGGTCATCTAGTCCAACCCCCTGCTCAAACAGGAGACCCTACAC
>QLTV01002110.1:2076545-2121308 GCA_003457575.1 Thermophis baileyi | reverse complement strand
AAACCCCAAAGAAAAAAAAATTACTTTTTATTCGAATCCCCACAAATCCCTTTCAAGAATAGATATGATATGGGCTAATAAAGAACTAAGTAAAATGATTGATAAAGTAGAGATTAATCCAAATATATGGGCAGATCATAATCCCCTGAAAGTAATATGGAAAGGTCAAAAAAAAGAAATTTAAAAGATGGACTATGAATCCGCAGATACTACAAGAAGAGGAATATCTTCAGAGAATAAAAAAAGAACTGACTATATTTCTTGATATAAATAAAAAAGAACAAACCTCTCTACAAAATTTGTGGGACACCTTAAAAGCTTATACAAGAGGAGAAACAATAGCATATACATCAAATAAGAGAAAAGAAAAACAGAAACAACAGGATAGTTTAATGAAATAGCACTATAGCACTTAGACTTATATACCGCTTCATAGTACTTTTACAGCCCTCTCTAAGCGGTTTACAGAGTTAGCATATTGCCCCCAACAATCTGGGTCCTCATTTTACCCACCTCAGAAGGATGGAAGGCTGAGTCAACCTTGAGCCGGTGAGATTTGAACCGCCGAACTGCAGCTAGCAGTCAGCTGAAGTAGCCTGCAGTGCTGCACTCTAACCACTGCGCCACCTCGGCTCTTTAGAAAGAAATAGAGCAATTAGAAAAGGATCTTCAAATCAAATCAGGTGATGAGCAAATTGTTGAAGCGTTAACATTAAGTAAACATAAATTGAATTTAATAGACCAAACAGAATATGTAAACAATATTAAACACATGAATCAACACTTCTTCGAAAATGCCAATAAACCGGGAAGGTGGTTGGCATATAAACTAAAAAAAAGAAAAAGAAAGTAGGATAATCCACCACCTGCAAGATGAAAGAGGGATTTTGCAAAATAAGGAAGATGAAATTCAAAAGATTATAATTAACTACTTTGAGTATTTATATAGACAAGAAGAAATTGATCTGGGGGGGGGAAATGATTATTTAAAAGAAGAAACTAGAATGATACTGGAAGAGGGGAAAAAAGAGATGTTAAACAAAGAGATAACGGTAAATGAATTAAGAGAAGCGATTCAAAGACAGAAGAATAATAAAACCCCAGGCCCAGATGGTATATCAGGCGAGTTTTACAAAAATACACAGGAATTAATAGAACCAGTACTTATAGAACTCTATAATGAGGTATTACTAGAAGCCAAAATGCCCACGTCATGGAGAGATGCATATATTACAATAATCAAGAAAGCAGGAATGGATGAAAATCAAATTCAAAATTATAGGCCAATATCGCTTCTAAACGCGGACTATAAAATTTTTATGAATATTATGGCTAGTAGAATGAAAAAAATCTTAAACGACATAATACACTCCGATCAGAATGGAATCAAAATGAATATTCTGCCAAAGCTGCTCTATTTATTCCAAACCATACCATAAAATTAGATAAGAAATTTTTTACAGAATTGAATAAAATTATAACAAAATGTATTTGGGCAGGGGAAAAGGCGAGAATAAAATTAATTGATCTTCAGGATGACAGAAACAGAGGTGGTATGGGGCTCCCAGACTGGCGATTGTATTATAATGCTGCAACATTGGTATGGATCAAAGAGTGGATTAATTTAAGAAACAAAAGATTATTAACACTAGAGGGACATGATCTAATAAAAGGGTGGCATGCCTTCCTATGGGACAAAGGAAACAAACAGCATACATACTTTAGGAGACATATAATAAGAGAAACCTTGATGCAAGTATGGCAAGAAATAAAAAAAAATTATATGAAAATCCCTAGGTGGGTATCCCCAATGGAAGCGACAATCCACACAAACACATTAGATGCAAGTAAGATGGTTGACTATAAACAACTCATAGATGGACAAGGAAATCTAAAAAATAGACAACAGTTGGAAGATTGGTGGCCGTATACTCAAATCCAATCACGATACAAAAAAGACAAAGAAGAGTATGGTTTCGAGACAGTCCCACACCAACTAGATAAAATATTGACGGGCCCAGACAAAAAGCTAATAACAAAAATGTATAGCTATCTTCTAGAATTTAATAGAGCAGAAGACATAGGGAAAGGAACTATGATAGCCTGGGCAAAAAATATTGAACATAACATAGAATTAGATGATTGGGAGAAAATGTGGAATAGAAATTATAAAATAACTAAATCGATAAAATACAAAGAAAACCAATATAAAATGTTTTATAGATGGTATATGGCACCAGCAAGACTGGCAAAAATCTATCCAAACCTGGAACCAAACTGTTGGAAATTTGGCCGAAAAAAAGGCACCTTTTATCACACTTGGTGGTCATGTATGGAAGCAAAGAAATATTGGGTAAAAATACATAGGTGGATTCAAGAAATAACAGGCCTTCAAACAGAGTTTACTCCAGAACCATTCTTATTGGGGATTACCAAAGGAGACTATAACAAAACTATCATATATATCCGTGATGGCGAACCTATGGCACGCGTGCCACAGGTGGCACGCAGAGCCCTCTCTGCAGGAACGCCAGCCATTGCCCAGCCCAGCTCCACTGCATGCGCGTGCCTCCTGCCAGGAGACTATAACAAAACTACAATATATATTATTATACATATTATAACAGCAGCAAGAATTGCGTTCGCGCAATGTTGGAGACAAAAAAATATACCCTCGGAAAGTTTGGTAATAAGAAAAATATACGATTGTGCAGAAATGGATAAGTTAACTATTGAACTGAAAGGACAAATGAATTCGGAATATTATGTAATATGGAAGAAATGGTACGAGTGGATTGAATATAGAAAACGAGAAAAAAGAAGAGGGCAAAATAAAAAAGTAAAGCAAAATGTATATTGGAAAGGTATGGAATATATATGGACTAGAATGAAAGAAGATGTAAATGTTATGTATGGAATATTCTAAATTTGGATGTAATGATATGTAAAAATAAGATATGTAAATAATAGGTAAATGAGCACAGTTATGTAAAAACTATGGAAATTTGTTAAATGGAAAAAAACACAATAAAAATCTTTGAAAAAAAAGATTTGATTTGATGTATTAATGTCAAAAAGCAAGATTGAGATTTGTTTTCTCACTAACTCTCATCAAAATATCCTTCAACATTACATTTAGTCAATCCATTTTCTGCACAAGAACCTTCACAAGATTCTCTGGCCCACCCGCAGGTCGCTACTACGGGTTCGCCCGAACCGGTCCGAACCGGCTGAATACCACCTCTGTTCTTATGGTAGTCCATTCAACTTATGATATTTGCTTCTGTCAAGTGCTTTAAAAACTTGTAGCCTGTTAATCAGCATGTTGTCAATCAAGGCAATGGTGTTGTGACAAGATATAACATTGATTAGTTTGAGGAGAAGTCCTTCTCTTTAGACAATATCATAGGCCACCAAGAGGTCAAGAAAGACAGAGACATTTTTCATTTTCCTTTGGAATCCATTCTCCAAATAGGAAGTTAATACAAGGACTTGATCACTACAATCATGTTTGGGGCAGAATCCATCTTGTTCTACTTGAATTACAGATTCTACTGCTAGGCCTATTCTGTTTAACACAAGTCTTTCTAAAATTTGTAGACATAGAGAAGAGCAATTGGCCAGTAACTTTGAAGAAGATTTGGATCCTTCCCTGGTTTCAATTGCAATAATTTTGGTCATCTTGAATATAGGAGGCAGTCATCCTGAGTATAGTAAAAGTAAAGGTAAAGGAGTCCCTGCAGATTTTACTCCACTAGTTGTTGCCGATTATAGAGGGCAATGCTCATCTCAGTTTCAAGGCCATTGAGCTAGCCCTGTCCAAAGATATTTCCGCAGTCATGTGGCCAGCATGATATGATGCAGCACTGTTACCTTCCCACCAAGGTGGTACCTATTTATCTACTCACTTGTGCATGCTTTCAAACTGCTAAGTAGGCAGGAGCTGGGGCAAGTAACAGGAATTCACCCCATCATGTGGCACTCAGGTGTCGAACCTGGGCTGCTGGTTTCCAGCCAGCAAGCCCAGCGTCTTAACTGCCAAGCCACCATGCTACCTCTGAGTATAGTATGGAACTAAAAAAAGGAGGCAAGCCAACTGTGATCGGGCCATGACACCAACATTTAGTTGCTGGTCCACAGTTCTTCAGTAATTCTGGATGTATGCAAGTGGTGGGTTCTAAATGATTTTGCTGCCAGCTCGCACATGCGCGCACGATGCTTCTGTGCAGAAGCATCCCTGGCGGGTGGGTGGAGCGTCCCGCCGCCGGTGCTACCGGTTCTAAGAACCAGTCCGAACCGGGAGCAACCCACCACTGATGTGTGCCATCAAATCCTGCAGCTTTATTGTTTTGTAAAGAATCCAGACCCTTATGCACTTCTTCTAGGGCAAATGGGCGTGAGTATAAAGCATGTAAAACACTGCCATACCCCCATAGAAGTTTTGTATATAATTACACGTATTGTGCATATATGTTTACTTTTCTTTGTCATATTCTCATCATACACTAACTAAAACTTTAAAGCTTCTTACTTCATCTAGAAAAGTAACAGAATGCTGGCAGAACACACCTTTGTGCCCTCTTTTCTTACCCTTATGATTTCACAATGTTTTGAGTTTTGTTGCTTTATAGGTTTATTATCTTTTATTGTGGTTTATACAATAAAAAATCTGTTTTTAAAGTATGTCATCCTGAGAATGAGATTATAAAATAAATCCTAAATTGAATGAATGAATGAATGAATGAATGAATGAATGAATGAATGAATGAATGAATGAATGAATGAATGAATGAATGAATGAATGAATGAATGAATGAAAAGAGTAGCTTTCCTTAATGGTTTTCATCATAGCTTCTTCTACAGTATTTCCTGGTAAGGCATACAGTCTCACTCAATAATCCTGTTTTCCTTTTTTTGTTCTTTTCCTCAGACTTCCAGAGCAATTTCTCCTGAGGTAGCCTCTGCTGATAGATGTGTCTTATTGAAACAAATAAGTCTTACCTCAAATCACATCTAATGATTTCCCCACAAATATATTGAATGTACAGTATAGACGTCGCTTCAGCTAGGAGAAAATGAGTTGATTTTCCATTGGGGATAATGGGGAAAACTCCAGTTCTAAAAGGGAAGTATTTCTTTAATGGCAAAAGAGTTTAGAAGAGAAAACTGCCAAATACTTCATGATGCTGAGAGACCAATCCATGCACATCAGCACTCACTCCCTCATTTTACCACACAGTCTTCTCTTCTGACTACCCTTTTGTTCAATTTTCTCAAGTGATGGTAACATTGCCTTCTCAGTACAAATGACCCATCCATATTTTTGTGACTAAAGTTACCTAAACACACCACAGAAAGGAAGGGGAGACTTGCTATGTTCAACTTGGCAGCAGCAGAAGCATAGAAAGACAAATTTGAGCTGACAGGTCTTGGCCAGGTCTTGATTTTATTATATTTTAGCCACACGCACTTGAGCCTAGTTAGCCTTCCGGGAACTGAATTTTTTCCCCCTCATTCATGGATAGGTCAAAGAGTCAGTGGAGAATCTTCTCTGTGGAAGGACAGGAGGCCATTTTTCTCACTTTGTCTCCATTTTTCACTCCATTTTCCTTGTAAAGCACAACTAACTAGTTTGGATACATTAATTTGTAGTTCCATAGTCCTCCCTGCATCATATAATCTATTTAATATTTGCTGCACATTGTGTGGGCTTTCAACCAACAAAACAACATAATCTGCTAATACAAAGAAATACTGAAAATCATTTGAAATATAATTTAATAGTATTAATTTTAAGAAGAATGGGCCCAAGAAGGCCAAAGTTCCTAGGGCCCACAAAAGTCATAATGTAGCCCTGCCCGATATATTTCGTCTGCTTATACCTCAACCCTCCTTCTTTAAGAATGCTTTTTCTCCTTTCTGCTCCAAGGCAAAATCTTTTGCTTCTTCCAAGAAATGCACAGGAAAAGCTAGTGGGAAATATAAAGCATATGTGCTTGTGTGATGCGGATAGCCTACTTCTCTCTAAAGCTATTTATATATTCTGTTTCTTTTCTCTGCAGGAAAACCTTATATTTGCTGAAATGTGAAAGTGTAGAACACACAAGAAAAGCAATTTCAATTTGAAGATAATACTCATTAAGATATTCTCAACATATTCCTATTTCACTGAACACTGGAATACCTACTTACATAGGATGCCCATCCCAGTTTATCAAAATTAAGAATAGCCTTCTAGATTAGGCCAAAGCCTAATGTAGTACAGCATTTGGTTCTCACAATGACACACACTATCCCCAACCTGGATGTAACAATGAGACTTCAAAACTAATCACTTTTAATAGACCTGACTTCCATGAATTGATCCAGACCCCTTTTAAAGTCATCTAAGTTAGTGATGATCTCATCTTGTGTAATGAACTCTTAACTATGCACTTCAAAAATAGTTTCAAGATGCCTCAAGATGGATTGTTCTTCTTTATGATACCTTATGAAAAGAAGCACTTTAAGAAATGGAATCATCACCCAATATTCACGTTGTTTCTTTTGGCTCCTGAAACATTTACATAGACAGTGTGTGTAAAAGAAAGAGAGGGAGATCATAAGGAGATTTCTCTTTCATTGGGAATTGTCTCTATTATATTCTTAATTCTAACAACATTACCAGCCACTGACATATTTTGAATGCCTTCTGAAAATGAGTAGGCTTTCAGGTATCAATGATCAAATTAAATTCCTCTGTTTTAGTAGCTTTACTCAAAATATAATAAAGACTAGATCCAATCCATACTATATTTTATTATTGCATAGTAGAGTTTTGTTCTCCAAGCTTGTGGGTTGGTTTCCGAACATTTCATTACCAAGCTAGGTAACATCTTCAGTGGAGTTTAGGTGATGTCAGTGTCAGTGTTGTTCTGTTTATAAGGGCTTCGGGTGTGGGTGTGTCAAGTCAGGTTCTTTGATGGGTCTTGTGATAGGTCAGGTGTGAGTCATCAGTGAGTCTTGTGATGGGGCTTGTGATAAGGAGATTACATCAGGTCAGGGTCATTGGGAGGTAAACTGCTGGTGGGGGGGTTGTGTGGATTGGTTGAGAGTCAGTGCTCTCTCTGGTTGGCTGTGTGGTTGATTTGGATTCTGAGGGGTTCATAGGCTGGTTGTAGGTCAAAATGTCTGTTGATGGAATTGCTTGTGGAGTGCCAGGCTTCGATAAACTCATGAGCATGGTGGGTGGTAGCATGGCTGATGATTTTTGTGTTGCTCCAATCAAACTGGTGCTGTTTGGTGTAAGTGTGGGTAGACATTAAGGATTTGGGATTGTGACATTTGACTGCCAGCCAGTGTTCGTGAATCCTGGTTTTTAATTGATGTGATGTTTGTCCCAGGTAGAATTGGTTGCAATTGTTACAGTTGATTTTGTAGATTGCATTGTTTCTTTCATCTGTCTTTTTTTTTGTCTTTGGTTCTGGATAGTTCCTGGTGGAGTGTGGCTGTGGGTTTGTGGGCTATTGCTATTCCTAGGGGTTGGAGAATTCTGGCTGTCACTTCTGACACCCCTTTTGTGTATGGTAGAGTTAGTTTTTGCATGGTGGTTGGCTGTGTGGTGTAGTTTGAGTGTTGTGTGTCGGAATATGAAGTTTTTGGATAGCCGTTGCAGAGAAAGACACCGAGCAGCCATTTCTCTTCTGCTTTTCTTAGTGTGGTGATGCTGCAGTGTGTCCTGGTCCTTCTGAACAGGGTCTGGACACAACTTCTTTTGTGTGTGGTGGGGTGGTTGCTTCCAAAGCTGAGGATCTGGTCCATGTGCGTGGGTTTGCGGTAGATGTGGGTTTCTAGTTCTCCATTGTCTAGTCTCCTTAGGTTGACATCGAGGAATGGGAGTCTGTTGTCTGTTTCCTCTTTGTGCGTGAATGTGATTCCAGGGAATATACTATTGAGTAGGTGGTGTGTTTCTTCAATTTGGGAGCATTTGATGATGATGAAGGGGTCATCGACGTAGCATGTCCAGAATTTTGGTTGGATGGTGGATAGAACTATGGATTCGAGTCATTGCATGACTGCTTCTGCTATTAAGCCTGATATGGATGATCCCATAAGGGTACCTTATACTTGCTAATAGATTTTCCCATTGAACTTAAAGTATGTGTTGAGGCATAGATCCAGGAGTTTCATGACATCATGAAAGAAGCAAAAGAAATAAAAGTATTTGCTGTAATGTACCTTCAGAAGAAAAGTGTTTTTCTATATTGTACTTTGCTTCAGCAAGAATGTGCAAAATTCTGTTCTTGACAGTGAGAAGAAATTTCGTCTGAACAAAGAAGCATCTGAATTTTGCCTCTAGAACTATGGTCATTCAGCCTCTTTTTCCTTTATTAGCTAAATATTTTTCTCATGGTCAGAATAAATAGCCATTTTATAAAGGATTACCAAGCCAATAGCAAACATGGTTACATGTATGGTTACAGTATGGTTACTTCTGGGACCTTAAAAAAACCTTATAAATCAGATTCACCTGAGGCAGCACTAAATTAATTCTCCCATTTTTATTGGGCATGGAGATTTCCTCCTTTATTCATTTCAACACATATCTTTTCAACAGTTTTTACTTTATGCTTTACAATAACAAACTAACCTATGGTTCCATAATTCTTATTCTTAATGTAGATAAATCACAGGCAACCATAGGCTGGTATGTTATTATAAGCAGAGATAATAAAATATATGGGTTATTCTCAGGAAACTTTCGTCTTTCAACAAATTCTTCCAAATTTTTAAGGAATCCTTGGATATAAATAAATAAATAAATAAAAAGTTACCCTATTTTATCTGTTTTACCTTTGAACTATGTGATTTTACTTTAATTATTTATTCTTGAAAATATTTTTTTCATTTTAAAATCTTTGCCAACTTATAGTCAGTTAGTTGTTCTTATATAAGTATTTAATACTTTTAATAAACCTGGCCTAATATGAAGTCAATATGTAAGGACGAAGATATTTATTTAGCATTAATAGTAAGCATTTCAAAAAAAGTTGAGTAGCCACAATCTTCAAATAATTGGCCAATCTTATATAAGACTTGGTTCTTATATGCCTATGATTTTAATATATTTTTATAACAGTGGTTCACACATGAATATACCTTGTGATTTTTTTTTATTTTTCCAGTCCTTGATGAATGTCTGCTGAATGCATATACCATCTGTTAAAAAGCTGTTGTTAGTGATGTGGAAGTTATGTATGTGGTGATCAGTCTATAATAATCAAATCAATAAACAGTGGAAGTTACAGCAGTTTGACAGAAAACTGCAAGTTCACATTTTAATATACTGTATGCCTTGGGAGGGGAAGGAATCCTACTGATGGGATAACCTTTTCTTATACATTTAAATTTTGTAAATTGTCAGCTAGCCATTACAGATAGAAAAAGAAAGAGATTTATTTTACATACCAACACACATACATGCATATATAACATATGTTTTAAAGTACACAGAAAAGCAGCCTTGTGGGAAAAATACCAGGGATTGGTTTATTCCATACTAAAAGTCCAAAGTACTTGAAAAATGTCTTGTACTGTGCATAAAGAAAAATAAACCCTTTCTCACCTCTATGGGTGGTGTGTGTCTTTCTCAATCTTGGGTCCTCTTCCAGAAGTCTTGAAGTTTGAGGGTTCTGCGCAGTATTTCAGTTGTTCCTAGCACTGCATTGTTCTGGATGGAAAGTTCTGATGCTGTTCCTGGAATCTGTTGGAATCACTCCCCCAACTTAAGAGTCACAGTCCCAAGTGCCCCTACCATCAATGGGACCAATTTGGCCTTTACTTTCTACATCGTCTCTAGTTCCTTCTTCAGGCACCAACCCTTCTCCAACTTCTCATACTCTTTTTTCCTGATGTTGCTGACACTTGCCACCACTACATCTATCACCACACCTGTCTTCTGCTCCTTATCTACTACCATGATGTATGGTTGATTGGCCAGTACCTGCCTGTCTGACTGGATCCAGAAATCCCACAGTCTTTAAAGGATGCATTGTTCTTCTATCTCACATTTTTACAAACCATTTATCCATTTCAATAAGCTTTCTTTAGAAGACCAAAGGTGCTTTTTCCAAATGGCAACTGGACTTTCTTGGGTTGTTGTTGTTGTTTTAAACGTTTCACTTCTCATCCAAGAAGCTTCTTCAGTTCTAATTGACTGGTGAGGAAAGGAAGGATTTATATTCTTTGTAGTCATCTGGTCGTTAGCTCTCTGTGAGTCCTTGAGGCTACTTGGGGGTTTATCTGTATCCTCAGAATCACCTGAATCAGACTGCAAATGGGTGTGGAACCTTCTTGGGACTGCTGAAAAGACTGCATTGTAAACAGGAGATACATAGTTTTGTATGCCTCCCCCACTGTTGAGGGAAGGCTGTTCCGTTTTAACATAGTCTCTTTGATTCCACTTTCAAACCATTGGTTCTCTCTGTCCAGAATGTTTTATTTATTTATTTATTTATTTATTTATTTCATCAAGCATGTATTAGATAACAAATATAAGTATAAACATGATTATGAATCCATGAAATGGATACAAATAAAAGGGAATATTAGGACAGGGATGGTAGGCACACTGGTACACTTATGCACGCCCCTTAAAGACCTCTTAGGAATGGGGTGAGGTCGACAGTAGACAGTCTATCTTCAAAAGAGTGACCTTTGTCTTTCAGATGCAAATGGATTGCTGAATCCTGTCCTGGTGAGTTTGTTGTGCCACAAATGCATGGCACAATACAGGAGAACATACCAAAATCTACTGTATCTAATGTGCTTGTAAAATTAAAGAATATTCCTTAGAGGTCTACATTCTTCCAGTGTCAGGTTTTCAGTACCTAAGTGACTTAAACTTCTTGGCCACTGATATATATTTTTGGAAGCAGAGAGTAGCTACCTATTTTTCTACATTGTGCTTTTCCATTTCTCTTTATAAAAATGAACATCTTGAATCAAAATGGAGTTTTTGAAGAACTGCCAGAAAGTGGCTAGTATATTATTTGCTAATAAGGATTTATTATTAACAAAGAAGCATTGAAATTTTGTAATTTTGGAAAATAGAAAACAGATCCTAACAGCACAATCCTGTATATTCAATAGAACTCACTGGACTTTTCCAGGATTGTAGCCTAATTAAAATCATGTGGAATCTGTTACAATGTCTCTATGAATCCTAATTAATTTGCAGTTTTTACAGTAATATATCTGAAAAATATTCCGATGGGTTATATTTCTTCCAGTTTGTAAAAGAATAAATCTAAAAGAACGAGAAAATATGCAGACAATTTAGAGGTACCCAGAAAGAAAGCCAAATCATGATAGTATCAAATCCTATCTATGGGCAGGGGGTGTCCATCGCTGAAGAATCAGAAAAATCAAAATGACAACCATACTGCTAAAAATGCCTTTCTATCATACATCAGAACTGTATTTTCCAAAATACAATTTTTTAAAAAAATTCCAACATTTTTACACTTTTAACTACCATTCCACAGTCAATGTTAACGTTCTGTTTATAGAAATCAACCTGGACCAAAGTATCAAGAATGATGCTAAGAAAAGGGGAAGAGTCAAATGAACCAGAATTCTGTCAAAAACAGAGCCTGATAGAGAGATTTGAGTTGTAACTATTATGGAGATGCAATTCCACTCCAAAGTTCATCTCAATCCATCTTTCTCAATTCAGACAATCCAGCTACTGTCCAGATAACCCAGCCCGGTCCAAAATGAGAAAAATCTTTGGGATAACCACATGAGCAATCACATGCTATTTTCTTGCAACCATAGAAGAGATCAGATTCAGCCTTGTGGTCTTGGGCCCTTAAGGGGCCAAGTCTACTGGGGGGCAAGGTGTCTTATATCTTTTCATCCAAACCTTAGAAAAGTCAAATGGCTAATGTCAATCCATAAGAGAGAACAAGTACAGTACGACATATACATTTGCCTTATATCCCTAGGATACATGTTAATGAGAAGCCCAGGAACTAAAATGGCAAAAGTCTTGGGAAAGCTCTTGTGCTTTATTGGTTGAGGTATACCATACTGGAGCTTCAGGTCCAGCTACTGCTGGCACAACCTTGTCCAAGAGTTGACAGACTTTCAGGTCTTCTCACTTCTACTGCACACATTGTTAATTCTGGCCCTCATAGTCATTCTCGCTAAATCAGAGTTGATCTAAAGATTCTTCTACAGTTTGACAGCCTGTAACTGGTCAGTAAGTATTAGCAATTAACATGTAGTCATTAGAATGGCATATAGAATCTGCCTTCCTTTTCTTAAGGTCTCAGACCAGAGAGTTGTATACAAATATTGCATTATGTTATTCTCTTATGTACATGGTTTTACGTGACACCCATACCCTCCTTGCAAATAAGAGGATTTCTCTGTGTTTCTGCAGTGCATACCCTGTGTGTGTGCTTTTACTTATATTGACCCATCAGTTAACAATTAATAGTGGAAGCAAATAAAAAAATGGATAATATTATATAAGAATTCTGGTGTTTGTGTAAAACCCAGAGTTTAAATGGCTACAGCTATATAAATGTATTAATGACAAACAGTACATAAGGGGTGGGGAAACAGCAGTGAAGTATCAACAGCCTTCACAACAGCAATGTACCCATTCACACATGCTGACTTGCAATAAAGCATTCACAAACTGGGATTTCCATTATTGCGTTTCTCTACTTGTTTTGAGACATCCATGGTAGAAAATAGGTGGACAACATTCCAAAGGAACTCTGACTTTACTAGAGCTGGTAAAGAGTGAGCTGACTCCTTCTAGGAAGGAAAGGCAGGCAGTCCCATAGCCATTCCTCTTGAGTTAGGTGGGGGATAATGCTGTGTGAAGGCTCTACATCAGTGGTTCCCAACCTTTTTTTGGCTATGCCCCACCTAAGCATCTCTAAAATCCTGATGCCCCCCTCCCCGTGACATATAATTCTTACTATTCAAGAAGTGAACTCCTACTCACATGGAGGAAGCCTAAAAGGCCATTAACTTGGTTTAAACAAGGTTCCAATTGCCCCCATTAAAAATCTAATTGTCCCCCTGTGGGGCGTGGGGCCCACATTGGGAACCACTGCTCTACATCCTGTTTATTATCGTCTGAACCGACCTGCTGCCTCCAGGTTCGATGGCTAACATTTCTCATTCCTGTGTGTAAAATTGTTGCTTTTTCTTTCCTGAAAAATGACTGGAGATGCCTGCTCTTCTGTACAATGCCAAACATAAATCTTTCCTAGTTCTAATGTTGGAAAACATTTTGAATGGGCATGAATCCTAATGCTCAGCCTTTGAGCAATGTCGTTTTCTTGGGAAAAACCTTATAATGATGAGATCAGAAATTTCTTCCTTGTTTCTAGTAGGGCAGAGTTCATATACATTCCTCTTGGAGCCCTGTGCTGCAACAGTTTCCTAAATGTTATGCAACTAGGAAAACCTGACTAACAATTCAGCTGAAGTGGTTAGCTCAGAGTAACCTGCTTATATTTATCATCTCAGGCAATTAACGGATTTGCAGTATCTGATTTCAACTGTTATTGAAATGATAAATATATTTGTAATCATTCTTTAAACATTCTTGTCTCAAGATTATATATTTATTTTTCACCTCTAAAATTATTAAAATTTACCGGGTACCACATATTTATAGAGATTCTCGGTCATCCAGGTCATGGTTGTCCCAAAGGTGCTTTTTCAAGAGGCAATGGACTTCAGAAGTGAAACATCTTCAAGAAAAAACAAAGTCCAGTTGCCTCTTGAAAAAGCACCTTTGGGTCTACCAGGTGCCACATATCCACATTCACCTATCTTCCATCTTGGAAAATGGTGTCCGCAGAATATGCACCTGTCACTGAATTTTCTCACATAAAATTACCTGATTGTGGGAAAACAAACTTCCTAATTCTCTTCCAACTACTTTTCTATGGTCTAAAATGTACAAGTTTGGTTTCTTTGACCATGGGTATAATTTAATTCTTTAACATGTTCCAATATTATTCCAGCATTACTCTTTCCTCTCAGCTTTTGTAGTGATTTGTGGCATACATCTTTGGTCTGCATTTTCTCCATCAGAAGATGCCAACATTTAATGTACAATTATAAAATATATAACCAAATCTCTTATTTCAATGCCATTTGTGAAGTGGTATTGAAACATGTTTACATCTTTCCCCTTTATTAAATATAAGCACATTTTTGTGTATATATTCACACAGCAGTTATGCAATCTGTTTTGTATCAGTTTTTGAAATAGCCATCCATTTCGTGAAATGTTAATTTTTTGGTAATATAAATAAATATACCACTATTAAGATTCTCTTTCCTTTAATAAATTTTTTTAGAATGTGTAGGGTTTTAATCACTTTTTCTATTTTGTTTATATAAACATATGCTAAATATGCAACATTTTTATCTGAGAACAAAAACTGACTGAAACATAGCTAGTATCAATATATACTAAATGAACATTAAGTCAGATTATGAAAATATTTCTTGATATTCTGAACCCAAAGGATCCTTTTTTCTTAGCTTTTCCAGTATTAATTGCAAAGACAATTCTTTGTGGCAATTTTTCATCAGAACATTTCAATTACATGCAAATTTAACACCACTCCTTGTTACTCTGTATTTTAATGTGCATAGATGAACTATTGTAAAGTTAATTTGCTAATTAAAGGAACTTAAAAGAGAGATCATTGTCTCTACATCTTAAATTATATGCAAATCAAGCACTTGACTGATCCACAACAGAGTAGATGTAAGTCTTGGCCATTCCATTTGGAATAATATTTGGTTCTATTTCTGTTTGAACGAATAGGTTCCAGGTGTAAGATATGGGGTTTTTTGTTTTTTTTCTTTTTTTCTAGAATAACCTTAATATAAGGACACTTTATAGCTTTAGGAGAATGCTACAGTACAATCTTAGGTTGAGCTACTCAGAAGCCTGTCAATGAGATTAGCTTTAGGGTTAAAAGTAGAATTAACACAGAGACACCCGACACACAAATTCAAGGGCTCTCAGAAGTTGCAGTCCTCTACAATACTACCTGGGAGTAAAATACATTGAATTCAGCTAATTTCACATGCTAAATCATTTTCCACGTATGTTTTAAAAATCTATCTCTTAAACCAAAAGACTGTAATTATAAGTAAAGTTTTTAATATCCTTTTCTGAAATGCAATAAAAAAAAAATCAAACTAAAAAAAAGATTGTCTGAACTTCAACTCCTAAAATTCCCCAGCCAGCATGCTAAATGGTGTAAACTGACGGTCTGTTTGAAACATAAGGATTTATTATCCTACAAATAAAAGTAATAACTTTAAAATAACACCATAAAATCAATATTTTATATCAATAAAATAACATCATAAAATCAATGTATCATCATGAAATCAACATAAGGTCATGAAATCAATGAAAATAAAATGACTTTAATCTGTCAACAGTAATTCACCCTATATCAATGTAATTTTTCAAGGAAGAATTATGTAAGAGAATTGTGGCCAGGTTTCCTATTCACAAACTAAATTATCAATAAATATTTGGGAGGAATTTTATCCTATGAGGAAATTAAATTAAAATTCAAGTTAATTTTGTAGAAAGTTTAGAAAACAAGCATTCATTGCTGTTATAATTAAATCATTTCTCAGTTGCTTTTTGTGCTTCAGAATCTTTGGACAATCATTTGCCACTTATAGGAGCTTTATGGGTTTGAGGAAATACAGAAAAAATGCTAGGCAAAATGAATGTCATCTATTACAAACTGAAAATAAAGCCTTCTTTATCTTTAATAGGCCTTGTGGTTACAAAAATGAAGGGTAGGATATTTTGTTTGGGGTTAGCTTTCTCTTTTGTTAAGTAAACCAATCAACAAAATGTTCTTTAACATCAAGTTAATTTCCTTGTTCAACCATTTGAAATACAAATTTAAAAATGCAGATCTTGCAAATGCCTAGAGTTTATTCAGCTTCCACCCCACACAGCAAAGAACTCAACTGGAAGAGTGTGGAGAATGTCATGCAAACCAGCCACATCTGCTTGCATTTCATCACTAAAATGGCAACATTTGACTTCAGCCTGACCTTGAAATTCACAAGCTGAAGTGAAAAAGAGGAAATAACTGAAAGCAGCTAAAAAATAAGCAGGAATGAAAAGAAGCTGAGCCTGTAACCACATGCTGTAGAATGAATTAAAACCAAATGAGTAACATATCAGGATATGCTGTTTAACACAAAAAACATCAGTTAGATGCTTTCCTGCACTATTAAAACCATCTTTTGGTGAGATTCCGCTGGATTTAAGCTGAAATAAAAAGAGTTTTGTTTCCAAATTGATGCAGAAAGTTGAAGCAACATTTTTTCCCCAATGATCATTTCTGTATTTCTCTCTGTTCAATGTCCCTTTGATATTCAACCTTTAGCCTAATTTTAATATTTCTGTTGAATTATTCCATTTATCAATATTATCTTTTTAAAAAAAGAAATGAAATCTTGTATTTCATCAGACATTTTTCTTGGTTTTCAGTTTGGTAAGCTTTTACTCTGGCCTTCCTTTTTGGATGCCTTTATTTCATGTCACCTTTAAACAACGTATCAGCAACGTGTCAGAACAATTAATTTAAAGGGAGTCGTGCATTCAGATTAAACTATGCATATTATTCATAAATCAAAGACATGTCTCACATCAAATTTCTTTTCTTTCAGGCTTACTGTGGTAATGCATCAATCATTTTCTTTCTATACAGCAGGCATAGTATAAAATTTACCAAAATATTGTGTGATATTTAGGGCAGTCTCTACCGTTCTTTATTTAGCTTGCAGAATTAAGTTTTGAGCTGAGTCTACTGTCGTATTTAAGGTGCTTTGATGCTTTATTTTATTTATTGCTATCCTTCTGCAATGAGGTATGTTAGGAATGTTCACTACCTTGAGTTATTTATAAAAATAAGAAAGGCAGGAAATAAATAAATAAAATAAATGCATCTATTTCTGGAAAGTCTTGAAACTTGCTTACTGTTGTTACAGCAAATCAATATGAGACAATGGCAAGACATTTCTTGTTATATCAAGTACAGTCATTTCTTTATATTTTTATTCAAGTATTTAAATTTGATATTGATAAAATTGGCCTTTTTAAATGTCATAGCCATATAACATAGGTTATAAATGGCAAAGTGAGATACAAATACATTAGAAACATATTGAATATTAACAGTGCATATTTTAAGCAAACATAGCCTTTATATTATCAAATACTAATACCAGAGCACATCAACAGTTTCCAGTTAAATACTATTGCACAATTACCAAACACTAGCTAATATCTGTTAATAGTCAAGCATCTACAATCAAAAAAGAACTATATGAATATTTCAAATTATCAATTTGAAATAATTATCAGACAAATTTTCTAAGTAAAATTATAATACTTGATAAATATTCAAATACACAAAACATATTTAAACACATTTTCCCCATAAGATTTCCTTTGAAACATATCAGTTTAATAAGTCTACTTATGTACACTTTTCTTTCTATTAAAAAGATTTCAAATGGTGTCCTAGAATTCTTTTGAAGGTGAACTGCTTATAAGGAAGAGTCTTGTAAGGAAGCTGCTCTCTATAGGTATAGTCAGGAAAATTGATGGAGATAGCTTTAGTGCTTTATAGCACTTAGACTTATATACCGCTTTACAGTGCTTTACAGCCCTCTCTAAGCGGTTCACAGAGTCAGCATATTGCCCCCAACAATCTGGGTCCTCATTTTACCCACCTCAGAAGGATGGAAGGCTGAGTCAACCTTGAGCCGGTGAGATTTGAACCGCTGAACTGCAGCTAGCAGTCAGCTGAAGTAGCCTGCAGTGCTGCACTCTAACCACTGCGCCACCTCGGCTCTTTAGTTTGAGCCTCAGATGCTGTGGCCAAGTCATGTTTTTATTACTGCAGGTAAAACCTTAAAAGTCCCAAGCAGTGAAAGCCTTTCTAATCCCATAGTATAGTTGGGCATCTAAGATCTAGATGGAGACGTTAACAGAGTCTCACATCTGCTAGTGAACCTCTACCCCGTGACCCAAGAAAGGAGGTGTGCATGCTCTAGTTCGGGAAATCCTTCCCAGTTCAGATTCAGTTCCCTTCTGTTAAACTTTCAGCAAAGTTTAAAACAGATCATTGATCCCCCTGGGGATTCAGTTAAAATACTTGTTCCCCTTTATTAAATATAAGCACATTTTTGTGTGTATATTCACACACCAGTTATGCAATCTGTTTTGTATCAGTTTTTGAAATAGCCATCCATTTTGTGAAATGTTAGTTTTTTGGTAATATAAATAAATATACCACTTGTTCAGTACTATTTGGTATCATAGCTTAAAAACAGCTTACTGTTTTAAGCATGCATGTTTGAAGGGTGTGTGTTTTTTAATATTAACTAGTTTTAATTGTTTTAAATTGATTGCTTTTTATTTTTCTTTTATTTTTCTCCCTTAGGATCAATTTTCCAAACTGAAAAATGCATTATTTTTTAAAATAAATTTTATTTTAATGGATTGGTATGCAAAATGCTTGGCAATCACCAGCCTAAAGGCTATTGCATGTGTCAGGAACCTTCTTTTTTCCCCTCCCATTCCCAAAAAATATATACCTTAGCAATCTTTTTGTGTCCCAGCATGTTACAATAATGGAAGCCATGCCCACAGTGAACTCTGAATGTGAATGGATGATTTTCTGGACCTGGTAGACCAGTGGAGATTTGTTGTTACTGACAGCAGCAACAAATTAGTCTCCATCAAAATAAGATTGTTGAAATGGAGAAGACTTGGGATCATCAGAAGTGGAATTTTACCTGAAAGAATTGTCCCAAAGGTGGTGTTTTGTTTTTTTCAAAAGGCAACTGGAATTTGTTTTTCCTTGAAGACTTTTCACTTTTCATCCAAGAAACTTCTTCGGTTTTCATCTCTTGGATGAGAAATGAAAACATCTTCAAGGAAAAACAAAGTCCAACTGCCTTTTGAAAAGAGCCCCTTTGAGACAGCCAATACCTGGATGACTGAGAATCTCCATAGACATGAAAGGTTATGAGCTTCAGTCAGTGCTCTGCCAAAATAAATTTAAAAAAGAATCCTAGATTAAGATTATGCACTGCTCATGAATTCTAATTATACGTCTTAGCTCTGATGGGTGGATCTTGGGGGGTGGGGTGAGTTGTGAAACAAAATCAATCCAAGAAGACTAAAGTCTGTCCATCCTGCTGAAGTCAGGCAGATTACAAAGGGATGCAACCAGTGTAGTCCTGGCCAAAGGAAGAGATTGCAAAATAATGGATTAGGCTTGCAAAAATGCCAACTGAACAACCGCTGAAGGGCCCAGGTGTGAATTCTATGAAGACCTGTAAATCGGGCATGCTTTCTAATCTGAATACTCTGCTGGTTTCTGTTACCTGTCACAGACTTCCTTCTTCCTTTCCTAGAACCTTGTCTAGCTTCCAAGGCCTTGCATTGCTGGCTTGGCAGGAGCCAGATCTGATAGTAAGACAAGACAGGCACACATAAATGAGGATGCAAAGCTTGAAATTAGATACTGCCTTGGATCTACCTGTCATTTACTAAATAATGAAAGATAGAAAATATGGGTAACAGCAAATGATCTTTTGGCCTGAGAGAATATGCCACACTAAGAACTCTTAACATATTATTATTATTGCATCAGTTATGCAAATAGCATTGCAGAACATAAAAATTTCTCTAGAATAATTAAGACGAAAGCACAAAAACATTTCAGTTTGCATTTTACACAGACATTTAAGCAGATGGCGCTATCCAAATTCAATGTCAATCATTTGTGAATATGGTTTCCAGCTTTTGGCCTTAGGAACCTTTACAACCTGATCCTGTACAGATTTATATGGAACTCCCATTAAGTTCAGTGGGATGCCACAAAGTTGAGAATATATTGCTCAAAAATGTCAATAATCACTAAGGAGAAGCAATTGCAAGAGAGACCAAATATGATCGCTTCCTTCCTGCTTTGTTTTCTATATAGAATGTAACACTAGCCAATCAATTTTTAAACGATGCCTACATCAAAGGTATCTTGAGACTAACACAGCTAAAATTTAGAGGGAAGGATAGGAGGATTGTCAAAAGCAAAACTTTACTCATGTAGTAGTCTTAAAATGTGCAGGATGTTTCTGTTCAAAACAGAAACTGCCTCTTGGAAGTTAAATATGCATTCTCTAAGCTACCAAACTCTCTACATGTATAGCAGCGGTGGGTTGCTCCCGGTTCGGCCCAGTTCTCTGAACCGGTATCGACGGCGGCGGGAGGCTCCGCCCACTTACCCGGGACACTTCTGCGCATGTGCAGAAGCGTCGCGCGCGCACGCAAACTGGTAGCAACGGGTTTTAGAACCCACTACTGATGTATAGTCTATAACTCTGTACATTACACTGCACTCCAGTTTAACTTGTGGCTTTCCCTACCATGTCCTTTTAAACACAACAGGGGAGTGTTATTGTAACTCTCTCTTTCGCTTCAACTAATAAACGCTTAGTGCTCCCTTTCAACCATTTCTCATAATATAACGGCAAAGCAAGAGAAAAATGGAAAATTAATTTGCAAAGCTTCATTTGAGAGCATGGGCTTCTTGCAAATCACAGCCCCCAAGCAGAAGACTTGTTTTCAAGTTCACCGCTGTATCTTTGCCCGTAGCAATTTGCAGCTGGGAGATTTGCAACGGTTATTGGCAGAGGCTAAGAGAGAGATTTCCAAATGCTCAAAAGAGAAGACAGACAGTCACATCTGACAGCTGTCCATAAAATATAATGGATAAATGGGGTGATATAAACTAGTGAGAGAGCCTCCAAAAGCGTGGCTGGGGAGGGAAACCGGGAGAAAATAAGCTTGTTAGAATTCTCTGTATCACAGCCATTTTCCCTTGACAGTTTGCCATATCCTAATATGCTCAACAAATTGGCAACCTGTCTTGATGTATTTGCATCAGGATTCCCTTAAGGGAAATGTCTATATTATTTCTGTTTGGGGAAAAGGGAAGGCTCTTGGTATGACAGGTAAGTCAAGTGTTTCTTTAATAAAGCATATGGTAGCAAGAAATAGGCTATTGTCAGTGACTTGACAAATAGGTTGATTTGGTATTGGCTCCCTTGAGATTAGCCTGGAAAAGCTACTGGATAAATCACCCTTGTTATTTTGATTTAACTCTTCCACCGCATCACAGGTTTTCTTGCCCGACTCAAAGCAAAAGCTACTGTTCTGTTTGTATTAACAGAGTGCCTCTCAGGTTTCTTCTATCCAATGGTTCAACTTCAAAAGGGTTACAAAATCTAGCGGTCATCCAGAGTTTTGCAGGCAAGATTTAATAACTCTGAACTTTGAATCAAACAAATGTTATACATAGAGTCAAAACTGAAACATAATGTATGTGAAATGTTTCTTCCTAAAAACTATGGTCTACAAATATCATGCTTATTTGACAATTGTGTTTTATTATTATATTTTCAGTAATTTTGGAACCTATAGATACTGTATAATCAAGCAGATATTTTACAATATGCCCTGCTTTTATTTTTCAAACAAAAATGTCTTTTAGACCAAATCCAGAATTAGTCATGCTTACATTGCACTCATTGAAATCAATGAAATTTCAGTTAGTCATGAATAGGTTTAGCTGTTTTAAGTATGCCTAAATCTAGACCTGATCCATGTTCAAATCACATTCTTGTCCAAGAATATCCATAAAAATACACTTCTTAGATAAGAATGTAATCTGAACATGAATATTTTATAACCTCTTTAATGTGAGGTTCTAAAACTCCCCAAGTATTAGTTGGAAATTTGGTTATTATTTATGGTATATATCAAATTAAAATAAGGTGGATGTCAACTTTCTTCAGGAAGAATGATAGGAAAACAGGCGCTACATTAATTTTTAGAAATTCATGTAATAAGATCAATCATGAAAAGGCATGAACTGAGATTCTGTCATTTTGTTATTATTCTAATTCATTTCCTATTAAGATGAAATAGAACTGAAGAAACTGAATCAAAGTACTCCATACATCGGATATCAAAATAGATGAGACAATGTAGATCCAGGGTTAAAATCCAATTTCATTAAATCTTTCCAAAAACATAAATAGTTTTGACTGCAGTTGAATAAACAGTTCTGGAAGAAGGGAAATCCTGCTTTATCATTTTTCCAAAGAACCTCTGGAGAAAATTGATCGCATACCTCTGTACAAAACAGCTTTTAATTCATCCTTATGCATTTGAATCTATTTGCACCAGAGCTGAGTCTCTGTAAGTAGGCATCCATTAAGGGACAGGAAGACATTTGGTGATATTGGGAGGTACAAGCAACAAATACTTTTATTTGGAGGTGGGTTGAGCTTTATGTACAAAATAAATCCCCATATCCCATAAAATAAGGAAAAGGCATACATTTACCAGCCATGCAATGTTCAAATCTTCCAAACATTATTTGCTCCATTGATCAACAGGAAATATCAGCCAATATCTCTTGGAACTCTAGTAGAATGGAGTGTGTAAGATACAAGTGATAGAGTACTATACGTATGTTATAGAATATTCAGAAGAATCCATGCATGCACTAAGAAAAAAAATACCACAGTGTAATCATATATATTTCCTTTATGTTGTTGTTTTAATGGTAATTTTAGTGGAAAAGAAGATGATATGCCTTAGATGTAGTCTCTAAAGAGGCAGCGCTTTGATCATGCCTACCATTTTGATTTTTCTGACCATAATCTGTAGACAGCCATGCCCTCCACAAGTCTGCTCCAAAGGATTGGCAGGTTTTCCAAACAGCTTTTGGAGGCAGAAAGGAAAATGGAATTGGGGGGGAAAGCAAATAGAAGTCTATACGCATAATGTTGGCTGTAGTGCACTGTGTTTCTAATCATTTGATTGTTTTTAATAAACATACTAATATTAGTTCCATATATAGATGCCTATTTTGTTCATAGTTTATGATATGGTGCTGGGGGTGGTAATATTTATGAGTGCCTTTTTATAATGCATTTGAAGATTATACACTATTTACTGTGGGAACTATAATGTGAAATTTTTTAAAAAAAATTCTACCATTAATTCTGAGCTAATTCAAAAAGAACAGCCAAGACTGAATCAACCAAACACTTATGCAAACATTATTGTTAGGAATGAAGATGTATAATGTGTGTGATGTTATGGAGTCCTTGGCATTAGTTAAGAAAATAAGAAGCGTGAACAAAGTTTAATGTATTGTTTGGCACCTGCTCACTACTTCTTTATTCCTGCTACAGAAAGGCTGTTTCCAAGTGTATATATGTATTTATCACAGAATATACTAAGGTACACTGAATCTGAAGTGTGAGAGAATTTCAGCATTACTATTCAACTCAAATTGCTGAAAGATAATTTCTCTTGTAAGGCAGGGCATAAACAGTGATTCATATCTAGAAGACAGGCAGAAAGAATATTTCATTTGTCAAAAACGTCAAACCTTCTTAATATAATATTCAGCCTGGCAATACTGGAGAGAGAGATGAACAAGCAATTCCTATAGATCCTCCTCTAATCCCAGAAGCTACTTCAAAGAATACTAATTGGCCAAGTTCCTCTTACCAACATATTTTAAATCCTTAACTTTTTACAAACCAAACACAGGAGAGCACGCAGCTGTGGTGCTGGTTAGCACCCTGAAGGCCCGTCCCACCTCTTAGTTAAATAGCAATAGCAGTTAGACTTATATACCGCTTTACAGTGCTTTACAGCCCTCTCTAAGCGGTTTACAGAATCAGCATATTGCCCCCAACAATCTAGGTCCTCATTTTACCCACCTCGGAAGGATGGAAGGCTGAGTCAACCTTGAGCCTGGTGAGATTCGATCTGCCAAACTGCAGTCAGCCGGCAGTCAGCAGAAGTAGCCTGCAGTACGGCACTCTAACCACTGTGCCACCGTGGCTCATTCAACATTAAAAGTTAATTATCTTTGCTTCTTATCTAAATTTTATATACAGTTTTTGTGTTTTAATATTTGACTTGTGCACCACCCAGAGTCCCTTTATGAGGGAGATGTGTGGTTTCTAAATTGGATAAATAAATAAATTTTGCTAAGAAAGAGGAATTTTTTTTTTAAATTTTCAATACTGAATCTTTTCCAAAACAATATTTGGAAATTGTAACAATACAACTGTCTATGTATGTGTTCCAGAATAATATATTAATTTTCAGGGCCTTAAACATGAAGTTAAATAAATGAATGAATATATATCTCATTACAATTTTATATTCCACAATTAGGTTTTGTGATTTTTAAAAAATATATTTTACTTAATTGATGGGAGATCCAGCTTAGTGTAATTGTTTAAGGTACCAGGCTTGAGGCTGTGAGTTCTAGGGTTTCCCTAAGCATAAAACCAACTGGGTAACCTTGGGCCATTCACTCTTTCTCAGCCCTAGGAAGAAGAAGGCAAGGGCAAACCACTTAAAACTGAAGAAACCTATTTTGAACCAGCTAAACCTTTAAAACATACACGTATAATTTTGCATTTCATGGGGCCATTTGAAATGCTAAAAAAAAAGATGAAAAATCTTGCTGGGAGGAATGTACATTTCACTTCTTTCTCCACAGATTACAAATGATGAAGAAACTATGAATGGAGAGGAATCTTCTAAAAGATCCTTATGAATTAAGTATTAGTGATACTATTTACAGCTTCTTCTTATCCTAATAGCCATATACTCAGATAGTATAATAATGATTGCTATGATGCCCAAAGA
This sequence comes from Thermophis baileyi, assembly GCA_003457575.1. Classification (NCBI taxonomy): domain Eukaryota; kingdom Metazoa; phylum Chordata; class Lepidosauria; order Squamata; family Dipsadidae; genus Thermophis; species Thermophis baileyi. Next base: position 2,096,479 of record QLTV01002110.1, on the reverse strand, counting down.
ACATGTCTTTCCTTTCATACTCCCTCTTTTTCCCTTTCAGGCAAGTAGTAGCTGAAAGAAAAGCTGCTGTTTCATTGACTCTCCAAGAGGCTCTGCACCGCTGATGTTATCCCCATAGATGGACCCAGTACTGAATGCCTGCCATTCAATCTATCGACATGTTCAGCATCGAATCCTCATGTAATGCATAGCCTCTATGTAGTGAACCTGAACTAATAGCACTAATCTGCTATCCGAACTACCATGCAGTGACAAGGTGATTACTAAAAATAAGTCTGGCATTCAGTTACTTAGGTCATGAGGATCTACCACTTACATAATACTTGGTGGGCTGAATGGAAGAATGAAGTTATTGTGTAATTAGCTCAAACTCACCCTCTGCTTATAAGCATGCCATTTGGCTTAAGAAGAGGGGAGGAGATGGAAAGCAACACAATTCAGGTAGAAAGAAGTCTTTATCCCGAATGCTATGCCTAAATAATTTCAGGAGTTCATCTGGCAAAGACCGCTTACTATCTGCTGTATGCGTTATAACTCGAGTTCCACTGATAGCATGCTCATCACCCAAATCCTGCCATCATAGGGAAATTTTACACATTTGCTTCAGGCCAACAAAGACAATATTTTTACTGTGTCACTTATTCTTTTTTCTCTTCTAAAGTCAAAGGCTATTTCTACCATCCCCTTGTACTGTATAATAATCCCTCTCAAGCTATGACTGGTTCTTTGACTAGTTAGATATTGGTTTTCCATGTGACTCTCTTCTCATGAGTAAGTGGCTCAGTCCGTATATAATGGTAATACGATGCCTCTAGAGAGATGGGATAGAAAAATGAAACCGAGAGAGCTGAAAAAAGAGCTAGGACGTCATGGGTCTCCAGCATCTCAGATGAAAAGTAATCTGAAGGACAGTAATTCAGTTCTTCAGGACTGCATTTAGTATCTCAAATCCTTAGGCATGACTTTTTGAGGTTATACCTGAATATGACAGAAGGAAACATTTTAATGTAATTTTAACGATATGTATATTAAATTAAACCAACACTGATTTGACACATTGACCTGCCACATACAAACAAACACAAAATGAAACACACACTGCTTTGTTATGTCCCTGACTTCATTCTTAAAAAATTGCATTCTGCTGCCATAAAAATATAACAATTCCAAATTTTCTAGGACTGTGTTCTAGCTGGCTTTCAACTTTCTTCCATTGGACAGGTGAGGCATTATCCACTTTTTCCTCCTGAAAAATGGTGTCTATGCAAACATATTTTAAGGCAGCCACAATTGGATGGAACTTACTTTTTCTTTGTTCAGCAGCAAAAGCAGCAGCAGTGGATTAATCAAACAATCATTCAAGTTCTGACAAAGCAAGCCATAACACTGGCTTTCAAGTAACCTGTTTATAAACAATATAATCTGTAGGTCTGTTCTGTCATGTTGCACAGCTGTCTATGTGCATGGCCAACTGATTGATGAAAAACTTCATTCATTTGTGTTTTGCTTTGTGCAAATAATGTCAAACAGGGAGGGGGGAGAAATCCTATTCTTCTTATCCATCATCACCCCTCCATTCTGCCCAGTGCATTCCATGAGGACTGCATGTTTTGTAGCCTGCTTCTATCACCACAAGCAGTCCTTTTAAGCCTTCTAATGACTCTCTCAGCCACACATGAAATGTACAATAACAAAATCAACAACCAGGAAAAGACAGCAGAAAGCAACTCATATCCTTCTGTAGCTTTCTTCGCTAATGAGTGTGTTGAGCAAACAAAGAATCTTGCTTACATTCTCAGGTTTCTTGGGATGTGGGCAGCAGGACATTCTGGAAACAGGGACATCCTTGGGACCAGAAAGTAGGAAGCCAAGGTTGTCCTCCAATCAAGTACAATGGAAGCCAAGCTGTCTGTTTAGTCTTCGTAGCTATCTTATTTTCCATTTCTCTTCATTCTCTTCTCTTCTCTCCCTCCCTCTCCCCCCACTTTTTTGTTTTATCTTGTTTCAGTTAGAAATATAATGCTTTGGGGTAGAATGCCCAACAGAATCAGGAAATTATTCTTAACCACAACTCTAGATCCTCTCCCCATTAAAAGGAAAACAGAGTGAACATTGATCCTTGCTCATCCAAAGCAGGGAAACACCTATGTCTTTTTCTCTCATTTTATTCACAGTCAACTCAACACCAATAACATGGCATCCTACAGTGCTTTTCCATCATTTTCTCCTACTTGCCTTTTTTTCCTATTAAAGTCAAGAATCTGGTGCAGCTGTCATAGCCCTTTCCCAGCCAGTTACAAGAACCCACTGAAGAGTTTACTCCCAACAAATCATAAATTGAAAATTCCCACATTTCACTGTTAAAAAACGTAATTGTCTCTAGCTCTTTTAGAAAGGGAGATATAAAGCAAAGTTGGTCACTCTTCTACCCATTTAGATCCAAAAACTGTTTTTACTTTCCAATGTTTGAACCAATGGAGACCAGACCTAACAGTGATTACTATACATATTATCCAGAGAAGAAATTTTAGAATTTTTCCCAGTAGGATTATATGTTATCTCCTAAAACAGTTCAGAAATCCAGTATTTTTCCTGATTGTTTTAAATATCCTAGCAGTGGGATATTTTTCCTGGTGTATTCTCCCTTTGCCCAGCATATTCACTGTTTGTATCTTAGAACAGTTTTTCAGAGTAAATCATTATGTTCAGTATGAATTTAATCCAACCCTAATAAGACTTGGGTCAGTTCTATAGATTTGACTGGCTGAGTGTTCTGATATTTCCAAAACTTAATCCATACTCATAAAAGAGATGGGGTTATTTAAAAAATAATAATAAAAGAGCTTCATGATTTTTTTTTCTTTTCACTATTTGTCCTTCTGACAAATATTTCTAATCTTAGCATTCTTCAGATTACAAAGGATAACATTTGCTACAGTTTTTTCCTTGAACACTCTCTGATTAGCTCCTCCATATGGAACAAAGCCTTTCTCTTACCCAATTACATATTACATTATCATTTGAAATCATGCTTCATACTTTTCCTTTTAAGGAAAAAGCAGCTTTAGGGTCCCATAGTAATTTCTTACCAAAACCTAGTTTCACTACTATTTATTATTGTTGTGGTGGTTGTTTCAGTTTCAAGACCAACTCCATAGAGACTGTGGGTGGCTTACAATTAAAAAATTAAAAAGAAAACAACATATATCAAAGAAAAAGGATACAGCTCACCAGAAGACAGCACCAAAATCCAAAGTGGCTCAACCACAATCCTAACCCAAGGCTGGGAGAATATTCAAGTATCCAAATATATTGTTTCACATGAATCAAAATTTAAGCCTTCTTGTTAAGTCATTCTCTGAAAAACTCTAAAAGGCTATTTCTTTTTTTTTTAAATAGTTTTTATTGAAGAGTATTAAAAAGAACAAACATATACTGTAATGTGTATATACATATATACATAATCACATATATACATAAGTACACAAATAAAACTACAAACAAACAGCAAAAAAAATAAAAAACAAACGTAACAGACACCACAAATCACAACAAGAAATATTCCAATTTCACAAAACAGCCTAACGTATCTTATATATTACATACATCTTATGTGCATATTATATATTTCTAATATGTTAATGTCAATATATCAATATACTAGTATCACCATTTCAATTAACCATGTACACTCAAAACTCATGTAACATTTTATACTTACATAAATGAAAAATGAAAAAACAAACCTCTATTTTCTTTTATTTTTACCCTTTAACCAGTCATAAAATTTATCCCAAATTCCATAAAAAGCCATTTCTTCCTTATCCTTTATTCTCATAGTAAGCCTATTCATTTCCGCACATTCCATGATCTTATTTATTATCATTATATTGGATGGGACTGTATCTTTTCTCCACATTTGGGCATAGATAATCCTTGCAGCTGTCAATATATGAATGGCCAAATATTGGTTGTTTTTACTTATTCCACTTTCCATCATACCAAGCAGGAACACTTCTGATTTTAATTCTACCTTTTGTAGCATAATTTCGGTTAACCACCTCTGGATTTTCCCCCAGTATTTCTTGGCCTCTGGGCACGTCCACCACATGTGGTAGAACGTGCCCAGTCCCTTTTTGCACTTCCAACATTTTGGTGATAACTTGGGAGACTAAAAGCCTATTTCATTGTAGTAGTTACATATTTTGTGTCCTTAAAGTATTGGCTACAACCAGTGAGATGTTCCATGACCTTTAATGGTGAAGAAGAAATCAAAGAGCAAATTAATAAAAATTTATTTTGATTTTGAGACAGCCCAAATCCATTCTGGTAATAGTGACAGAAAAAAAGAGAATTTCCCATTGTTGAAAAATATACCTGATCGTATCATTTGGTAATTTTCAACCTCCTCTTGGTTCCTTGTCCAAAACCAATTTTGTGGATACCTCTGTTTAGAGATACACTCAGCAAAGTGTCCTAATGCATTAAAAACTACAGATTGGGGAACAAGTCTCAATTTCATTTCATTTTCTTCCTTCTTGTGAGATTCGGACAACTTGAACAGTTGTCTCCACACACACGTACGCATAAACATATGCACACATGCACACACACCAATTTCTCCTCAAAAGGAACACAGGATAGAGATTAATCCCAATGGGTTCAGAGTTCACAGATTTGAACTAGGATCTGTACAGTCACTTTTGTAGTGTAATCAGTATACTATACCACACAGGCTCTGTGTATATAATTGGATGTATCTAATATTTATTTTCCATGGAGAAGCAGTGTGACACATATTTCCTTTGAAGGGTTTCCTCTGAAGAAATACCTCAGATGGAATAACCTTCTAATTATTTAAAAATATTTAAATACTGACACTGTATTTAAAGATAGTTGTGATTGAAACAAAAGTAATAATATAAGGATCAAAGCAAGAAATATTGCTTGTCTGGTCAAAGAAAATTTAGGCTTCAAGCCCTATTCCAGTCCTTTCATCTGTCAAGAGCAATTGGTACAAAGCTGATGGTGGGCCTTGTTCTCTCTCCCAAAATATTTTCTCTCTCTATTCATTTCATATAGACTGAATGCACATTCATAAATGGTGCACAAAGGAAACTGATAATTCCCTAGTTACATTTAAAGTTGTGTTTTAGAGTACCTTGAGAAAATCATGTTCATCAATGTATACTTGGTTATATAAAATTGGCCAGCCTGTGAATCACCTCATGTTTTGCCAATGAGTTAAAGTTAGTGTTGGCAGTCTCGATCGTGCATCATTCATACTGGTTTCGTGATGAATTATCACAAGGACATTACCTCAGTTTCAATACTAAATACAGTAAATAAATAAACAAAAAGAGAAAACAAGAATTGCAAGCCTAATCACGACTCTGGCATATCTGATTCCTGTGGTTATTTTTATTTTTATCTATCTGTAAAGCAGAACAGTGAGAGGAATGAAATGACTCTGAAGTGCTTTTCATTCCTCAACATATGAAGAATGACTGCGCTTGGCAAAAAAAAGAAGGCTGACGGAACTCAATCCCAATGATAAGTGAAGAAAAAAAAAAAAAAAACAAAGTATAATAAAATATAAAAAAAAAAAAAAAAGTAAATAAAAAATCCTGCACAAAAATCCTGCATAATAAAAGAATTAGATGACTCACATAAAATTTGGCGCGCTCTCTCTTCTATTACTAATATGTGGCTACACTTTGTATTGTATTTAGTGACAATACATGAGGGCAACCAAAGTATATGACATTCATTTTTCAAATGGACAAAGAGACAAAAGAGACGCCCTCCTCCAGCCCAACAACACCAGATTCCACACTCACCAGGTGCAAATAAAGACACTGGGAATGTTAGACTTGTTGACTTTGCTTTCATGTTTACTTAAGTCTTAGACGTGCAAGAGTTTTCAGGGCTAGGAATGTGTCTCCTGAAGAAGAACTGAACAGCAAATCATGGAAGCAAATGTAATGTGCAGAAGCATGGTGAAATATCTTCTGATTTCTTGACCATTATTAATGGCTAGTTTGCAAAAGAAGAAAATTGATTGTGACAACCATTTTATATACAACATTTTCTTCAGGAGCCTACGATTTCAACAGAAGTGTTGATGAGTCATCATGTCTATATTGGTGGCTTTCTCTTTTCATGAAAGATCTAGGTATCCTACCCTGACCATGAAGAGAGGAGGGTTATCTAATCAAACATAGAATGATAGAACAGGTGACAATATGACTGAGAACAAGCAGAAGATTCACAATGGTGCTTTGATAACTATTTTCTTACTAAATGGTACTGAATCATACTGAGGAATATATATCTACTGATAATTATTGGTAACTTTCTGATTAGCTAAAAGCCTTCTATGACATCTGTAATCCTATTCCAAGCTTGGGGTACTATCAAGAGCAATATGAGAGGTGCCCATGAAGTGAAAGAACATGACTAAATTATTGCCTCCTTTTTTAAAAGTTATTTTAAAAGTTAAAGTACAATTGAAACCAGGTAACTTTGGGGTTTTTTATGATAACTGCAGTAAGATTATTATATGCTGAAGAGTGGAAAAGTTCAACACTACCCACAATGGAGGAATGGTTGATGGAGCTTGTGGACATGGCTAAATTAATATTTTTGATTATGGAAAAAACAATGTCTACATTTATGGCTGACTGGAAATTTCTTATAGATTTATAGACTTTTTGCATAAAACAGGAAAAATGTACTTAGGACTTGTGGTTTTGATGATTAGAAAAAACTGGATATTAGGGGAAAATGGACTTTCTTTTGTAATCATGAAGTAAGAGATAATTTTGTAATTGTGCTTATATTTTCTACAGAGGAAATCAGAAGATTCTTTCATTTCTTTTTATTCTTTTTGTCTGCCCTTTTGCTGTTTTTCTTTTTTCTTCCTTTCTTTCTTTTAGTTGTTATGTTTTTGATAGAACTTTTAATAAAAATCCTTGAAAACATTCCACAAGAATGACTGGAGATTATACAGTAGTCACCACTTTATTTATTTATTTTTGTAACATAATGGAAACACGTGGATTTTAAAAAGATTTTAATCAAATCAATGGTTTGTGACAATAATGTATAACTTGGTTACAATTGTTACTTCTAGTTGTTAATGTCTATGTTAAAATCTAGACATATTCCATCATACTATTTCATCAGAAAAATTTGAACACATATACCAAATAAATAAAACAAAACATGATTATCTTTTGTAGTAAACATTTTGCAAAGTACAAAACTCTTGTAACTTATAACTCAGGTAATATTTTATCTTATCTTATCTTATCTTATATATCTTATAACTCAGGTAATATTTTATAACTTATAATATCTTATATCTTATATATCTTATATGATAGATAGATTTGTACCCTATGACTATCATTAAGTGTTGTACCTTATGATTCTTGACGAACGTATCTTTTCTTTTATGTACACTGAGAGCATATGCACCAAGACAAATTCCTTGTGTGTCCAATCACACTTGGCCAATAAAAAATTCTATTCTATTCTATTCTATTCTATTCTATTCTATTCTATTCTAATTAATGGATGGATGGATGGATGGATGGATGGATAGATAGATAGATAGATAGATAGATAGATAGATAAGATGATATAGAGATAGATGATAGAGAGATAGAGAGATATAATATCTTATAACTCAGGTAATATTTGAACCAAGACAGCTCTATTCTCCACTCCTAGTCATTACATTGCACCAGTATGCTTGATCTATTTTTAACACACACAAAAACATTGCATTTTTTTTACTATTCTTCACATTAATGAGAAAGCAAATTTTGATGATTAAAGAGAGAGATAATTTCAGTGAAATTATCAAGCTCTTGTCCTTAACTTCATTACAAGATGGGGCAGTGGTATGTACAAGTTTCCTGTACAATCTCCCCATGCCCCTTTACCCCCAAGCTTCCCTGGCTTCCCTCTCTTCTATTCAAAATTAAAGAAGATGGTGTGACTTTTAAGAAGACACTGCACAGCCACCTGTCTGAAATGGTATAGGGTCTTCTGCTTGAGCATGGGGTTGGACTAGAAGACCTCCAAGGTCTCTTCCAACTGTGATATTCTATGTTCTAAGATATGAGGGAGTTCCTTTAATGGAGCTCTTTCAGAGCAGAAAACACAGCCATTCAGGGAAGCTATAGAAAGATAAAGAGGTGGATAACTTAACAAACACAAAAGTTCTCAAACAAATTAAGCTCAAAAACATCATCCACCAATTTTTAAAGTGCTTTGAGAATGAGAGAGAGGAAAAATGACTCTTTCTCAAGGGAAAAGGACTTTCAAGAAACTGAAAGATGGATTTTGGCATAGTATGTATTATGTAGTGGGCTGCAGTAGGCAAGAACAGACCAGCATAGATACAACAGCATTTATTGACTCAAACTGGAACTGTGTAACAACAGGCAAATCCCTGTAATTTATACTCTGGGCCCACAGGGCCTCAACCAATCATAATACTTGAAAGAGCCCACCCAAATATGAATGTTCTAAGTTTCCCTCCAAAACAGTTGACGTTAACAGTTAAGGTCATCTAAAGGTTAGTTTCACTTTAGCAGGGCTTAACACAACTATATATATTCAATACATAACAGTATGAATATATCAGCTGACTTATAGAGTTGTTTCATGGGCTTTATTATGCAGGCATGCTGTAACACTTCAACTTATAGATCTCAACCACAGCTTTGAGAATGAGATAGAGGAAAAATGACTCTTTCTCAAGGGAAGAGGACTTTCAAGAAACTGAAAGATGGATTTTGGCACGGCATGAATATATATAAGAGTTGTTTCATGGGCTTTATTGTGCAGACACGCCAACTTATAGATCTCAACCACAGCTTGTCACCACAGGTCATGAATCAATATTTAGGGGGTTTCCAATTTGATGTACACACCTTTACTAACTAAAAAGGATCAGCAGAAAATCACTTGTGGCTCACCAATATAATACCATCATAAAAGTTAATGTATATAAAGAAATGGATGTCTTCTGTAAATCTGAGCATGTGGCTATGCTAGGCCATAAAATATTTAATAATATTTGGGAAGTCAGCAAATGCTGAGATAGCTGGTGTGACAGGACTAGTAAATAGTATTGTTATACAAGGATCCAGGGTTCATTTATTTCAGCAGTCTAAGTCACAGGTAGAAGAATGAGACAGCCTCTTCCACTGTAATTTCTGGCAGGAGTATTAAAGGCACACTATCTGTAATGCCGAAGATAACAAACAGCCACTAATGGTCCAACAATCCAGAATATATGTATTCTGGCTTCCTTTTATTAACTAAAAGGGCTTCCTTTTATTCATTCTAAAGAATCATTCAGGCTATCACCATGAAGATCTCCAATCATGCACAGTCCTACCTCCACTGATGCAGAACAGAGGCCTGCCTCAAAAAGGAAAATGAACTTGCATTGGTTTGAAAGCCTGGCACTTCAAGTCCTAGACTATAGTCAAGCCAAAACAAGTTTGCTTGTCTCTTTACTTATTTACTTATAAGATTTATATGGTCCTTTTAATACAGTTTTAAGATAAAGAACAAGGTCAGGAAGATGCCCCTCACAATTAGTACAACACAATTTGGACAACAGATTGAGATGTCACTGAAACAGTTTCTTGCTCACTTCTTCACCAGGGTGATATAAAATGGATTTTTATTTAAATTAGAGTAACTGCTGGGGGTGTTCAGACAGCAGTACAAGGGGATGCTAATGGAAAAATATATGGCACCACAACCCAAAATCCCAACTTTTTTGAACCTGAGTTATGATACCACATACAAATAAGTAAGGGGCAGAGCTTGCATTGTGATGTCATCACATATGTTTCAACTTTGAAACCATGACTTGTTGCAGATATCCCTGATAATTACATTCAAATAGTTACCTACACACTTCAATGAGCTCATGACAGTTATGTAGCATAGTCATGTTGTACTGTACAAGCACAAAAATGGCAGCTTCTGTAAACAAGCATTTCAAAAAGAAATTTACTTTGTTTACACAGGCTCATTCATAAATGGCTGGAGAGTCATGTAGATGATTTAAATAAAAAGTGAGAGGGAAGAAATTTGCTGTAGTGCTCCAATGATACAGAAAGAATGTTGAGTGAATATAAATGGGTGTAAAACTGGGCTGGAGACTGGCAACATAATGCTCATGAATACCAATAGGCCTCAAGCATTTCCTTTGCTTCCTGCTAGGCTTCTTGTTCCATCAGAACTTTTTTAAAAGATTCTTTTTAACTGGGAGACCAGCATAAAACAAATAATAAAGTAAAACAAAAGCAAAACAAAGCAAACTAAGATCACATTTCTTTACAGTAATGCCTTTAGGTTCCACAAAAGGTCCACTAAGAAATTTGATAGCAATTCAAGGAGCTAGTTACTTTCTGAGAATGTGGTGTTTTATGGCTAGTTGTGCTGGCTATGGCACTCCATTTTGAATACAGGTAACTCTCCCGGGGCCACGAGTTTTGGGCTCTCGCCTCAAAAAAGTTGCTTACCCTTGGTTTAAGGAATGCATTTTTCACATGGGCTAAATGAATGCACTTTCTTGATGAAGTTTTCATGGGGTTCTTCCTTTATTCTACTGCTACATGCTATGAGATTGAGACCGGGCAGTTTAATCTCCCTCATTCATTGCGATTATTAATATAATATAATAGAAATGAATCTAAAATCTGTGGCTTGGCAAACAGAACCAGAGCCACTAAACTTCCCCTATATCAGGTATTCACAGGTTGGAACTTTTTTAGAAGTTCAAAAGTCCTCTTCTGGTCAGACTTAGACCTACTGCAGAAAATACCAAACAATTTCAGAGGCAATATGATTGAGTTGGATTTGGACTATGCTATTCCATCAACTCCTCTGAGGAGGGGGGAAAAAACAGGGGAAATGCCTTCATATGAAGTGTTTGTGGTTTTCTTAGCAAGGTCAGATCACACAATATATTCTGCTTCTGGATAAAATATAGCTGCCTCACTGGGTGCCCTGACCTGTTCTTGCACCAAATGTGGACCGAATTTCTGCTACTACGCAAAAGAGAGGAAAAGGGGGGAAGTTACTCCCATTGCTCTGAAATGTTTGAACCAGGTGTGTCTACAGAAAAGCAGCACTAGGCATGACTGTATAGTTAGTGTTTGCTCTGCAGCTGGTGATGATAGGCAAGTGACCTGAGAATAAAGCAAATAATAAACCTGCGAGTGAAACGGCATTCCAGGTTATAAGAAAACAAAGTAAACAAGGCTTTAAAATGACAACATAAAGATAGCTAAACTAATCCCTACTTAGTAATAATTTCATTAGCTACTTAACCCCAGATGAAGTGATTTCTGCTTTAAAGTAATCAATGGCCACTGTTAGAATTTATACATATATTATACAGACAGACAATAGATAGATAGATAGATAGATAGATAGATAGATAGATAGATAGATAGATAGATAGATAGATAGAACTTTATATGTATTTATTATTTGGAGCTTGCTAGGAATACAGAACAAAAATCTTCTGGGATGCAAATGCAAAACTGTAATGACAGCAGTAAATTTTAAACTCGGAATTTGTTTCCAGGTTTAAAGGGAGATAAAGATTGCATTTAGTATTTGGAGTCCTTTGGCCAGAATGTTGCCAAGTTCAAGCTCCTGCTGGCCAAATAGAAATTGGGGGGGAAGGGGGGGAGGAAGTGAATCTCCTGCCAATGATGACATTTTAGCACTACTGCACAGAGGCTGTGGGGGATGTGGTTCAACATCTCCCAGAGTTTACGGAAGTAAGTGGCAATAATAAATGTAAATAAATTAATAATAAAGAAACTAGAACAACAACATTCCTGGAAAAATCCCCATTGGGAAAAACTGATCTAACACAAGGGAGACATTAATGTATTATAGGTGTATTAATTCTAGATGAATGCACACCTATTTCTTGTTTCCCGTTCTATACATTACTTCAAACAGCTGTTCATAAACGTGTAAGTTGAATGGCACTCTTGCTATCCATTCTCAAGATACTTAAACTGAGCCCATTCCTCTAAAAATGAATGTGATGTTTGTCCCCACAATACTTATTGAACTTGTTCAGCCTTGAGATCAGTTTCAAAGTGAATGCTAGCTTTGCCATCCCAAAATAGCTCTGATAGGCAGAAAGTTTAATGCAGTGATGAAACTAGTTGACTACTGTTATCAGACAACCCCATCAATTCTCCCCCTATTTTTACTTTCCATAAATAGAAAATCAAATTGCAGCACTATGTATTGCTTACCATGATCCCAGAAGCCGAAAATCCATCAAATTAGCGAACTACTCCTTAAAACTGGCAAAGGCTGCAGATATTCAATCTGTTCCATTGCATCAAAGAGGACTTTTTAGTTTTTGGATCTGCTACTATGGGTATGATTACACAACTGTTAATTCAACTACGGCACTCATTTCAGTGCTTTACACAGCCTTCAAATTGCTATTTTAAAAATAATTATTTCTAATATCTAACTTTTTATATGCAACCTTTCCAAATATTCTTTGGTAATTGGTACTGCATTTATCTCAAATGCATGTGAGAGAGCCGAGGTGGCGCAGTGGTTAGAGTGCAGTACTGCAGGCTACTTCAGCTGACTGTTCAGCAGTTCAGCGGTTCAAATCTCACCGGCTCAAGGTTGACTCAGCCTTCCATCCTTCCGAGGTGGGTAAAATGAGGACCCAGATTGTTGGGGGCAATATGCTGACTCTGTGAACCGCTTAGAGAGTGCTGTAAAGCACTGTAAAGCGGTATATAAGTCTAAGTGCTATTGCTATTGCTATGTACGTTTTTATGAGAATTTGGGAAAAGAAGATGACAACCTTAAGAGAACTCAGTTCACTGCTTCCCAGGTGTCTTGACTGATCTGTTTCGATGAATCACACTATTTTTCTACTACAGAAATCTATGGTGGATTTATTCAACATTCTTGTATGCCAGATTATTAATCTGTTTCTGAAAGATGTGATCTACTAAACCACATTCCTCACTTCAATGCAGGAAACAGGGTGTAAGAAGAACATGCATGAATGTAAATAACTGAAATGTACTTTCCTTAGTTGTTCAAGGTTGAAAGTACGCTGCAGAAAAATACCCATTCTAAATTTTAGGAGGGCACAATAACAACAGTAAGAAGCCTACAGTAAATTTGAGTTTGGGCTCAACTAAATGAATGTATGTGTAATGAAAATGTATGTATTCAATATCCATGAAATGTTGCTTCATCATAAATACATGAACATCTGATGCAAAATCCTCTTTGACTTATGTTTAGCATATGAAATTCTCACCATGTTGTTATAGAAGAAAACAACCCAGTGGGTCAGACGGTGCTTGGAAACTAGTCCATGTCAGTGGAAGTACTCTCAGGTCCAGTCCTTGATATCAACAATCAAAAAGATCCTACAGAAGCTCTGCCAGATGTACGTACTTGACTAGATGAAATGTTCTAATTCATTATAAAGTAAGTCCTTCAGTAAACAGCATTAGCTCGAGGCTCTGTAGAAATCTCTCAGTTTACATTCCCTCATGCAGGACAATAGCTATAGCTCTGTAATTATGCAGGCATATCAATTTGCTTTTCTAAGAACTGAATCTTAGTCTACCCTTCTGGGATCACCCATCATAAGAAGAAATGGGAGGGGGGAACCCTATAGCTACTATGTCAAAACTTCTACCGCATATTCTGAAGGGATGTCAGAAACTCCTAGATTGCTTAGTTCACAAAGCACATTACATCATATGAAGGCAAGACTCCATTTGAAATGTCAGGGTGTAAAGCAAGGACCTTGTAATTAAGTATTTCAACTGGAGGCCTACGAATATTGAACAAAGAGCTGAAAAAGCCCAGCTCGGTGATAAGATCAACAATAAATGCCAAAGGTTTTATTTCTAATGATATATTCCCAGTTTTACAATTCTCTAGGAAACCACTTGTGCAAGCACATGGCAAAACAAAAGAAAGGATTAGACTCCAAGGAATAAAAGATGACAGATTTGTTTTCAGTTTACAAAAGTTTTCGTACTACCACATGAGCATTCAAGGTTTTAAAATACCTTGAATGGAAAAAAAAAGAAACGAAAAAATGAATAAATGAATTTGAACAACTGCAGTAATAGTATACTCAGTATTCACTGAAATTTTGGGGGATTTTTTTTAATAAAGTCTGATGATATACAGTATCTAAAAATAAATAAAGAAAAGCCAAAGACCTTGCTTCCAAGAAGGTCATATTGCTAACCTCTTTTTTTTCCCTTTTCTGTAGACTTGTCACTAAAATCAAATCTGAGAAGATCACTAGATTGAAGGCAACCATGGCTGGGAAAACATTTCAACAACTATCAGATTTGGTCTGTAAAGCACAGACCAACATAATTAAGAGGTTAGAAATCTTTAGTAAATTGGCAAAGAAAAAAGTAAAGAATAATCCAAAAATTGTGGGCATTATCAAATAATTATCTGACCATTAAATGTTCTAACTCAGTGGCCCCCAACTTTTGGGGCACCAGGGACTGGTTCTGTGGAGAGAGGTTTTTCCACGGACCGGAAGGGGTGTGGTTTTGCATGCTGCCTGCATCCCGCGGATGGGGCTTTGCTTGTTTGCACGACCCACTTTCTGGCATGCCTCAGCCCGGTGCTGGTCCACAGACCAGGGGTTAGGGACCCTGTTCTAACTGCTTTATCCTATGTGACAGACTCTGTAAATGAAAAGAGAGAGAGCTATACCAACGACTAGAGCTGAGGTGGCGCAGTGGTTAGAGTGCAGTACTGCAGGCTACTTCAGCTGACTGCTGGCTGCAGTTCGGCAGTTCAAATCTCACTGGCTCAAGGTTGACTCAGCCTTTCATCCTTCCAAGGTGGATAAAATGAGGACCCAGATTGTTGGGGGCAATATGCTGACTCTGTGAACCGCTTAGAGAGGGCTGTAAAGCACTGTAAAGCCGTATATAAGTCTAAGTGCTATTGCTATTGCTAATATCTAGGACTATCTAGGTCCACAGGAAGCCTATGAGCAAGATATGGATTAAATTCAGCATCCCAGTTTATATTCCCTAACAAATGGTCTTAATGCAGTTCTGGAGGTCATCATAACTAGCCATTGTGTTCATAACTCTGTTCATGATCTTATGGTTCCATTAAAGTTTGTAGCTATCATTATATCAATAATGGCCAGAGGTTTTTTTTTCCTTTTATATATTCTATATCTCCTATTCTTCAGCTTCAATTGAAAATTCCATGGCAAGACTGCATCTTCTCAGTCATTGGGCTCTAATTTTCAAGGAGGGATGAGACAGTAATGCTATAGATCTAGCTGGTAGTTCCATTGTCATTGATAGGTAATTACTTGGTAGGATTTCCAGCCACTATTATATGGTAGCAAAGAGTTCAACTTTCCTGTAATTCTTTCCTACCGTTTAATGTTTAACTGTACCTTCTTACATTTTTTTTTCGCTCTCGCTCTCTCTTTCCACCACAATGAGAAGAATGGGATTGAATATTTTTATAACAAATGTCAAATGACAATATGCCAAGCAATGTGAAATCTGGCCAAGTTTCATGATCTTCATGAGTCATTTTTCAGAGTCCTACTACCATTGAATATATAATTTATGGGAACATAAGAGAGCAAGCTACTTCCATCTTTGTTGTCCTTTGGTTTACAAAGATACTTTTATTCAGGCTTTGTACTTTTGAAGCTAACTTTTTTGTGGATTGGTTTTATGTGGTAAGTGTGGTTTATTTGTTTCTAAGGATGCATTTTAACTTATTTGCTTTTATGTTTTCATTATTATTCTGTATTTTATTTGTATATTATTTAGCTGTCTTAAGAGTGTGTGTAATCAGTGATATGCTGAAATTGAGATTATAAACTTTTATTGACCATGAGAAAGAACATAAATGCACAGTGCACAAAAAAATTCACAATAGTCAATAGAATTTGAAATTTTGGAGATTTTCCTTCCAGTATAATGCTTATGCTGGAACTGTAGGTATATAAGTATGTGTACATGTGTATGTTTTCCACTTTTAAAAAAAGAAGTGAGTCACATTTCAACAAATCCTTTTGAGGTTGTGGAAAAGTTTCTGTACCTTTTTTTTTTTCCACAGCAATGAAACAAACACAAATGAATGGAGGGGGTTTTACAACAAAACAAGCAACAAAAGAAATTCAAGCAACATACTTCTTGAAACATTAAACTACCAAAATATATATATATCATGAAAGACATCAGAAACAGGAATCTGGCTGTGGGAAGAGACTAATTTTTAGGTAGAAAGAGTGCTAAAGTAAAATAAGGATATTCTACAGATATTAAGTAATTATGGTAACTGTTGGAGATGTAGGACAGATATTGTGTCCTAAAGTAGTTTGGTTTTTTTAGGAACAGCATTCAAAGTATTTAGGCAAATCAATGCGATGGGTGGAATTCTTGGGATTAATGATAAATTAAAAATGAACAAGATTTGGCAGTTTATACTATTCAAGTATAGATGGAATTGCTGATCTTCTAAAAAAAAGTATACACTGCCAATACACCCCATGACTGAAAAAGTAGCCAACATAGCATCTTTTTTTAAAAAAGTAATCACAAAGAAGAAAATTCTTGCTAAAAAGGAATTAGTGGGGCATCTGCAAAGGAACATCTTACCTCACTAACTTTTTAGTATTCTCTGACAGTGTCCACAAGCAGGAAAATTATTCAATATACTGTATGTTAATAATTTTAACTTCTAAAAATTATTTAAGTAAACATTGTACGGTAGCATAAGTTGTATCCAAAAATGTCCTTAAAAATGTGGCTCTTCCTTCAGACATGGGATTCAGAGGTTGGGTGGCCTTGCCAGTGTGGCCTTTCTGGACAAGCCTGTGATTGTGTGACTTGTGTTAATTTGTCTTCATGTACCATTGTGCCATTATGCCATTATCATTATTCTTTATTCTTCTTTTTATTTTATTTTTCCTGTTGGATTTGTTGGATTTAATACTACATTCACCACCCAGAGTCACAATTGTGAGATGGGTGGTTCCATAAATAGATTAAATAAATAAACAAACTAGTAAAGAAATAAATGTCATGTTATGGTCCCAGCAGAGCATACCTTCATTGGTGCCCACTAAGCTCCCTACCTACTGATTGAAAATAACGTTCGGGGGGGGGAAGAAAACTCCACTAAAGGGATATTTAGGAAAGGACTCAGAACTAAAATTACTAGTACTTTAATGCCATTATAAAATAATGTTTTGGTTGGCCTAATCAAACATACAAACACATAGCCAAGAAAGACAATGAAGTGGATTGCCAAACCGGCAAAGCATCCAACTGATTCTGCAGCAGAATTGAGACATTAGCATAGAATGAGAACGACACAAACATTTCAACAACAATGGTATCGTTTGCAATTTCCCCACTTCCACATAGCATCAAGTAGGATACCAATGGCTGTGACTGAGGTGCTATAGGTTTAATCATAATGTGTCTCATGAGGTATTAAGCTATATGTAAGGCTGCCTAGATGATGGCAGTGCTGAAAAAATAACCAAGTTATCAGGAGCTGGTTTCCAAGGCAATTTTACTTCAGAAAGAAATGGTTCCAAGCAACTTCTGAAAACATATTTCTGTCTCTGTTGTTGGATCCCAGAGTTTGAGCAGATAAAGTCAGCCAATGTGGCCGGGTACTCATTCTTGTGAAACCCAATGAACAGCTATCAAATCAAGGTTTTCTACTTTGAAATCTCAAAGAATACCTAGTCTTGGCCAATGCATTTGTAGAGCTGCAGATACACATGGGTTAACATTCCTTTTGAAAGCATTTTGGTGAATCACCTCCAAGATGACTCTTTACCTCCTTTCCACCCATTTCTTTTAATACCACAGTTGCATGAAATAACTGTGGCTGTGGCGTATTACAACACTGTGTTGGCTGACTGAGGTACAGGAAATAAACCACAAAATATTACTGATTCAGTTGACATCATGTGACCTTCTGCTGTTTAAAAACAATGGTAAAAGTTAGATCAGCAGATAAATCTTTTTCAGGAATCATTCACAAATCATCTGCTACCTGTCTAATCATAATAACTAAGTTATAGATAGCACTGCAAAAAGTTGATGGGAAATAGATGGGTTTTTTTTTTAAGAATACAAAGGAAATTATATGGGGTTCCTTGAGTTGAGCCTTATCTATCACCATTCCTTGAGAATGAGGAAATTTATTTGTCAAAGCCAGACCACAGGTCCAAGACTCAACCTGTTGTATGATTAGTCAACAATGAGCATATTTTGCTCACCAACAACAGGGTTAACAACAAATTAACCCTGAGTTGTACTGAATTACAATTGTATCACTATATGGCAAATTGGCTGAGGCCTTAGTATAGAAGATAAAGATCTTAAATCTTCTTTCTCAGAAGCCTTACATCTCCGGATTTGGTGTAATATCTTTGGCCGTTTTTGATGCCACCACTTAACTTCTGGGTGAGACATGACATCCAACTTTTATCTCAGTGTATGAGAAAAATAAGGATGTCATCATGTTTTGCCTTTCTGAAGATTAAAAGCTAACAATGCTTACTATAATGTTGATGATTGTCATCATAGAATAACAGAGTTGGAAGGGACCTTGGTGGTCTAGTCCAACCCCCCTGCTCAGGCAGGAAATCCTATACCATTTCAGACAAATGTTTGTCGAATCTCTTCTTAAAAACTTCCAATGTTGGAGCATTCACAACTTCTGGAGGCAAGTTGTTCCACTGATTAATTGTTCTGTCAGGAAATTTCTCCTTAGTTCTAGGTTGTTTCTCTCCTTGATTAGTTTCCATCCATTGCTTCTTGTCCTGCTTTCAGGTACTTTGGAGAATAGCTTGACTCCCTCTTCTTTGTGGCAGCCCCTGAGATATTGGAACACAGCTATCATGTCTCCCTTAGTCCTTCTTTTCATAAAACTAGACATGCCCAATTCCAGCAACTGCTCTTTATATGTTTTAGCCTCCAGTCCCCTAATCATTTTTGTTGCTCTTCTCTGCACTCTTTCTAGAGTCTCAACATCTTTTTTACATCGTGGCGGCCAAAACTGGATGCAGTATTCTAAGTGTGGTCTTGATTCTATCCCTCTGTTAACGCAGCCTAATGCAACTGTGTTGGCTTTTTTGGCAGCTGCAGACATTGCTGGCTCATATTTAAGTGATTGTCCACTAGGACTCCAAGATCCCTCTCACATACTATTGAGCAAGGCACCACCTACACTATACCTATGCATTTGGTTTTTCTTGCCTAAATGTAGAACCTTACTTTTTTCACCATTGAATTTCATTTTAAACAGTAGCACTGAACGTTCAAGTTTGTCAAGATCCTTCTTTATCTTAAGCCTACCTCCTGGAGTATTGGCTATTTCTGCCAGCTTGGTGTCGTCTGCAAATTTGATGAGTTCTCCATCTATCCCCTCGTCCAAATCATTGATGAAGATGTTGAAGAGTACTGGGCCTAAGACAGAACATTGTTGTACCCCACTGCTTACTTCCCTCCATGTAAATGTAAGTATCATTAAGGACTACTCATTGAGTATGGTTTGCCAGCCAGTTACAAATCCATCTGGTGGCGATGCTGTCTATCCCACATTTTTCTAGCTTACCAAGACGTAGGTTTTGGACAGGTTTGTTTGCATAGACAAAGGTTCGCAACTTAAATATTTGTAATGTCTGTAAAAGAAAACCCAGGTTTGAGATGACAAAGAGAGATAATTTCTCCTTTACAAAAAGACAAACTCTAATACACAATATTCCAAATAGCAACTTTTCCCATTTTAATATACATGTCATATTCCACTCTAATCCATAGGTGCACATCCATATTCTCCAGTGT
>QLTV01002110.1:2059002-2074627 GCA_003457575.1 Thermophis baileyi | reverse complement strand
AATCCAAAGTTGTTTTTGTGACAACAACCCTTTAGCCAGTGGTTCACTTCTAGAATTCTTTGTTCTCTTACCGGATGTTGTCCTTTTGTTGGTAGTATAGATGAAAAAACTACTTGTGCACCTAAGTCCTTGACTTTCTTGCCTAGCTGCTTGTAATCACTCAATATTATTTTCAAGTCCTTTTTTGCGTCATTTGTTCCTACATGCAGTAATAGAAGGGGATAGTAGTCTTTGTGTTTTATTATTTTGTTTAATTTCTCATTTACATCTTTGATTTTAGCTCCAGGGAGACAGCATACCTCTCTGGATTGATTGTCTGGTCTACAGACGGCAGGTTCAGTTCCCTTGAGGATTGAATCTCCTATCACCAGCACTCGCCTTTTTTTGCCTGGGGATGTTTGGGGTGTTTTTTTTTTATCTATCACAGTAACATTTGATGGTGCTATTTTGTTGAGGACATTTGATGGTGCTTCTTTTCTATGTGTCTGTATGTTTTCTTCTATTGGGAGTCCATGGTATTGATTGCTTAGCGCCAGCGGGGTTGCATCTGAGTGGGTTGGTTTGGACAGTGGTTTTGTATTAAGTTTGTGTTTTTTTCTATGGGTGACATGTTTCCATCTGTTTTCTTCCTCCAAGGGGTTAGTTCTTGTAGAAGTTGCTTGGTCATTTTTATGTTCAATTTGTGCATGTTCTTTTTGTGAGGTTTGGGGTTTCTCATTTTGTTGGTTGAGTTTCAGGGTGTTTAGATTTTTCTCTAGATCTTCTACTTTTTCTTCTAGTAATTTGATTAATTTATATTTGGTGCATATGTAGTTTTGATATTCTATGGGCATAAGTGTGTACATGGAACATCTTCTGCAGATCACGATAGTATCTGTTCCTTCGTCCATGTGTGATTTTTTTTTATTTTATTTTTTTTTTGGCGCAGGTTGAGAGTGAGAGTGTAGAGTGTTTTACCCTAGTTTTGTAAGGGGAAATTGTCCAGTTGGGAATGCAGGTATTTTTTCAGATCAATTAAAATTTAGAATTTGGGGAACTCAAGCCTAGTTAAAGTTTAAGGTTCTAGTGTCTAATTAATCCCTTATTTGCAAGTTTTCAATACGTGGGACAATCAATCAATTAGTTAATAAGTTAGATATTTATTAATTAGTGTTGCTCTAATCTATTAATTTGGCTATTAGTCTAGTAGGTATTTTATTAGCTACAGCCCAGTATTCATGTCTGTCAAGATCCTTCTATATCTGAAGCCTATCTTCTGGAGTGTTGGTATTCCTGCCAGCTTGGTGTCATCTGCAAATTTGATGAGTTTCCCCATCTATCCCCTCATCCAAATCATTGATGAAGATGTTGAAGAGTACTGGGCCTAAAACAGAGCCTTGGGGTACCCCACTGCATACTTCCCTCCATGTAGATGCAGTTCCATTGAGGATGTTGAGTGTGGTTGGTCAGCCAGTTATGAATCCATCTGGTGTCTAACCCACATTTTTCTATCTTATCAAATAGTAGATTGTGATCTACTTTATCAAATGCCTTTACTGAAGTGCAAGTAAATTCCTCTGGTCCACTAATTTTGTCCCTTTGTCAAAGAATGCAATAAAATTTGTCTGGCATGATCTGTTTTTGACAAACTCATGTTGGCTTTTGGTTATGACTTTGTTGTCTCTAGGTGTTCACTGATTCTTTGCTTAATTATCTTTTCCAGAATCTTCCCAGATATTGAGGTCAGGCTGATAGGTCTGTAGTTTCCTGGATCTATTTTTTTTTTTTTTAATATGGGAACTACATCAGCTCTTTTCCAGTCCTCTATCATCACATCCTTGCAATCTCCTGCTATGAATGATGGAGACATCATTCAAAATAAAACACATTAAAAATAAAATGATTTTTTTTTAAAGGATAAGAATGTTAGAATTGATGGCAGATTGATCACTGGGCAGAATTTTGCTACATTCAAGGAAATGAGATCATAGTGAGCTGATACTACTACATATTTAAAAATTCCAGATTTTCTGGCTGTTTTATCGGGTAAGGAGTTACAAGGTGATTCCTAGGATGTTTATAAAGGATATGATACAACAGGGCACGAGCTGTAATTTCAATAGCTCCTTGTCCCCAGGGCACAATCTTAGTTCACTGGAACTTTTCTATATGGGTCTTCCCACCCTGCTGTGGGAAGAGTGTTGAAGCATGCTAATATTAGTGTTCTTCAGAATTTGGAAACAGGGAAATGATGTAATTCTTTTGCTGGGTTGAAAAATTCGACTATTCAGAAAAACGTCCTTGGGTAAAGTGGATTGTTGGGCTTCTAGAGCTTTAATACAGTGTTTAAATGCACCAAGTGGGCACTCATAACTCCTCATTAAGAACATCTCCCAAGAAAATCTGAGATATTGGCATTTTTGTAAAATTGTCCCGGTCTAATTTGTGTAATTTAATACATATTAAAACAACTACATTTGGAATAGTAGTCGAGTCTTAGCATATTAAAGTTTGATTACATGTCATTATTTTGATCGTATATTCCTTGGCATCAGTCTCTTTGTATGTACATGGATGCCCCATGTCTTCTCTTTAGAATTTTAAGTCAGATACATCAGAATCTTTTTGCCAAAATAAAATAATCTTAGCAAGCCCAAAATATACTAGTCAATGTTCCTTCTACCCAGGGGTGAAATTCAAAATTTTTCCCTACCGGTTCTGTGGGCGTGGCTTGGTGGGTGTGGCAGGGGAAGGATACTGCAAAATCTCTATTCCCACCCCACTCTGGGGCCAGCCAGAGGTGGTATTTGCCGGTTCTCCGAACTACTCAAAATTTCCGCTACCGGTTCTCCAGAACCTGTCAGAACCTGCTGAATTTCACCCTTGCTTCTACCATATTGCACTCCCAGCCCTTTTTAAATTTCTTCTTGACTGTTTAATATACTTGAAAAAGAATGTTTTGTAGAATTCATCTAATCTTAATGTCATATAATATTAATTTAACCCTCTTTAAGACTTTAACTACTGACTTACCAAAGATTATTTCAAATTAGTATTCTACTCTACTCTACTCTACTCTACTCTACTCTACTCTACTCTACTCTACTCTACTCTACTCTACTCAAAACAAATTATAACTAAAACTAGAACCAAGATTCTGCCAAAATATTAATGATATGAGATCATTATCTTATTGTGCCCATAATGATTTTTGAAATACATTGTTTGAAATCCAATAAGTGGTAAAAAAATCAATATATATTCCCAGTGCTATATTTAGAATTTGGGAAAATTACAAAAAAACCCAAACTTATGAAAGTCATAGTTTTAATTAGCAAAAGCTAGGGGTTTCTCCCATGAAAATGTTTTTACCCCCTTACTCCCTCTAAATAAACCTTTCTCACATGGTAACTATCTGGTGATTTGAAAGCTCCCATTGGTTATGCCTGGTTGATGTATAGTACAAGTGTTCCCAAAGCCACAGGCTTTCTAGATTATGTATCAGCTATATTTGTTGATATACCACCAGAAGGATGTGGCTTACTCTAAAGAGGAATGCAAGAAATGAGGCCTGTCAGCACTCCTTTTGCAGGCTCCAGAATCAAGGTTAGGGCACATACCCCATCCAATCCCCAAATCAGATACTTTTGAGATCCCAGGCATACTCACTTTGATGTACATATTGATGCAAACTGCATAGTCTTGGTTATGCAAAATGAACAGAGAGATAGATCTCTGCTTCTGTCCAGCCATATATAATCCATCTTAATTCTTTCTACTCTTGACCTGTTTTATGAAGAGTCATTTCAGCTGCTAATCCAGTTGATGAGAAGGCATTCTTTAGTATTTATGTAGAGTGGTACAGGTAGTCCTCATTTAGCAACTATTCTCAGGTGATGAAAAAATAATTTACAACCAGTTGGTTCATTTACAACTTTTGCAGGTCTATAAAGCAAAGGA
The DNA here is from genome assembly GCA_003457575.1 of Thermophis baileyi. Lineage (NCBI taxonomy): Eukaryota > Metazoa > Chordata > Lepidosauria > Squamata > Dipsadidae > Thermophis > Thermophis baileyi. The sequence continues at coordinate 2,070,688 of QLTV01002110.1, read as the reverse complement.
AAATTGAAGTAAGATTGTAAACACAGTCATGGCTTCCCTTAATCACCAATTGCTCGTCCCAAATGTGGTTGCCAATTAAGAACTACCTGTATTCACTAATCATTCCTAATGTTGAAAGCCTTTAGATTCTCCTCAGTCTTAGTTGAATACTCTAGGAAGGATGTTCCAGCCTGATGTGGAGTCCCTTCATTGAGCTTCTTGCTTAGGATAATCCTGTGGCCAGGCAGAATGCAATCTGAACATACTTCCCTATCCAAGATGTTCCAGTCTTTAGATCTAATCATTTGTACAATTGGATCATCTTAGACATTGAAGTTCATGAAATGAAAGGGAGTTCTTTAGATCAAAATTAGCAATGCACAATACATACGTTACCATCATCCATTCTGTTTTCCTTATCCACATTAATGTAGATGTCGGTATGTTTTGCTTTGTTAATGTTAAAACATGCATTTAAGTTCTCTTCGTGCTCATTCCATTGAGGGAAGCCTAGATTGTTGCCCTCAAATACTAGCTTGAAGTTCATGATATCAGTGGTTTGGGTACTAACTCCCAAAGGACAAAGTGCAAGCAGAACCTTGGCACAACAGTTCCTGGCAGGCTAACACAAATAGCTATAGAACAAACATAATCAATGTTTCTTTTATGCAGTGTGGGTGGCAGAAATACGCACATGGGCTTGTGGCTCTATGCAAGGATTTGTACTGTTTTAGTGTACAACAGATCTTGGTACAGAGACATCACAAACAATGTTAATATAACATGACCTTTTTGTAATATTGTTTAAACATTTAGGGGAGGGGGTGTTAGGATAAACAGACTGTGTAACCATTTATTAAATGCTTATACTTTGTTTTATTGATATAGCTAAACAAATCTCATTTTTCTCAGCACTTTCTCTACTAAAAGACACTGCTGTTGTGCTAAGACAGAAAGTGGGGGGAGGATTTACATATGGAGAAGGGTGGAAGTTGATGGCCAGCAGTGACAGCTGTGAAGCTTCATCAAAGACAAGCTCAGAACAACGTCCATGATTCAGCTCTCTTCTGAGCATCTTTCCTTTTGTGGATAAATGCTTATGTTTGGCTTATAATTCAGAGGCAAGATTTTAGAACCACCAAGTTGCCACACAAGAAGGTGACTTATACACTTGCAGTGACAATAAAAAAAGTTCTCAGGCTCATCTATTTTATCTCAGTCCTCCCAATAAAAATAAAATAATGCTTGGAGAAGTTGCATGAAACAAGTAAAGGTAACATGTTTGTGTTACCAGCCAATGTGCTGGCTGTAAGAAAAACTGTAGAATCCATATTAAAGACTGTATCTTTACAGTCCCCCAAAGTCCAAACAATGCCATAAAAGTCAGAGCTGTACATCTTACTTTGTGCCCTTCAATAACTGGGCTTCTATAATATGAGTTTGAACTTTGAAGATGCAAGATAGGAAGAGAACCAACACTTTTGAACTTTGGTGTTGGAGAAGATTCCTGAGAATACAGGTAATCCTCAACGTATGATCATAATTGAGCCCAAAATTTATGTTGCTAAGGGAGAAATTGTTTAGTGACTTTTGCCCCATTTTACAACTTGTCTTGTCACATTTGTGTAAGTGAATCTCTGCAGTTCTTCAATTAGTAACACAGTTGTTAAGTGAATCTGGTTTCCCCATTGACTTTGCTTGATAGAAGGTCACAAAAGGGGATCGCATGACTCCGGGATACTTCAACCATCATAAAGGTGAGTCAGGGGTCAAGCGTCCGAATGTAAATCACATAACCATGGGGACGCTGCAACAGTCATAAGTGTGAAAAAGTCAAGGACTACCTGTACCATGGACAGCCAAGGAAACAAACAAATGCACCGTTGAACAAATCAACCCAGAGTTCTCACTCAAGGCACAAATGACCAGATTAAAATTATCCAGCTTCAGATACATTGTGCAAAGACCCACCTTTCTGGAGAAGGCTCTAATGCGGGGAACAGTGGAAGAAATGCTGGAATTTGTATCACTGACTTTGTCATTTTGTTTCCTGGATTTCACAGTGCAAGTTAAGCACTTAATTACAGGGATGTCATTTTAAATGTGTAGAACTCAATCAGCAGCATAAAACGTTTAAAAAATGTGTAAAAACCATTAAAACTAAAGTGTTACTATTGATATTAATACATCCAGGAAATGAGTTGGCGTCATCCTGATATCTGAAGGGAGAAAATTCCAAAAGGCAGGAGCTGCAGTAGAGAAGGCACATCTTCTGATCATTTCCCACCAGTATCTCATAGTTTTAAAGGAACCCCAAGCATGTCCTCATAATAATTGTTATTTCAGCACAACAGTGGTTAGAAACTTCTAGAAAAGGTTGTACAGTAAGTCACTACTACTGGCATGATTTAAAATCCTTTCTCTGACTTTTTTTTTTCAGGTGTCAAAGCCATGTTTATTCATTCATTCAGAAAAATGAGTTTAGCTTTATTCATACTAGGTTCTTGAGGAAATATTTCATTTTCTTCAGATATATTTATTCTAAAACATATTTACTCTTATGTCTAGACAGCACACACACACACACACACACACACAGACACACACACACACACACGTTCAGTGGTATTGGATCTAAAAAAAAGAGATTGCAACCGCATAAAAAAAAAAATTTTTGTCTCCAAAGGTTTCTGTGCATTAGAACCTGATTCAGATGCTCAAAGAAGGAAGACAGGTTGAACTACCTTCCTTCCCACAAGTATCTGGGTGGGTGGCATCTGCAATCTTTGTTTTCTTTATACATACGTTCATCAGCTCCAGGAAATATACAGGTATTTGGTCAGGAACTAAGTCTAAGCAACCTAAATTCCATCAATTTCAAGTTGAGCTGACTGAAACTTAAGACCTGCTCTTTCAGAACAGGTATATAGAATTATGCAGGTCCCAAAGACAGTGTCCTTATATGACTCTGCCATCAGTCACTTGGTCCCTGTCCTGTCTGTCTGACTAGGCCTTAAGCAGCATAATTGTTAAGATATAGAACTAGGACTTGGAAAATCCAAGTTCAAATCCAGTGTCACCCAATTATCACAGTGATACATAGATAAACCTAGGATAATCTAGAATAACATGCAATAAATAGTTTATCAGGAACTGATTTGTGCAGCAATGTTTGATTGTTGGGCCCCAAGCTCCATAAATGAGGTTAAATACATGCTTACCGGCCCACATAAAATCGCCAGTTCATACAGGTAGTAAAAAAGCAGGAATGCCCAATCTTTTCAGCTAAAGGACCATACTGAGTGGTCTCCTTCGAGCTAAACTTCTAAAAGGAAGCAAGGATAGGAAAAAAAGTTGGGTCCTAGCACAAGTAACAATAGATTTTATTTTATTAAATATAAAATGTCCTTTATATAAATTAATTAAATCAAGAGACATGACTCTTTCTACTCTTCCTGTTCCAAGAAAAAAATAAAATTGAATGACAACTTTTGAAGACCATTCCTAAAATTTTGGAGGTCTTCATGCAGCCCTCCTACTGCTCTTTTTTTTTTTAATTTATTTATTTATTTATTTGTCAAACATGTACAAGATAACAAGTATAGGTATGAACATAAACATGAACAAAGGAAGTAAATACAGATAAATGGGGACAGTAAGACAGGGATGGTAGGCACACTGGTGCGCTTATGCATGCCCCCTTTACGGAAATCTTAAGAATGGGGTGAGGTCCACAGTAGACAGTTTGAGATTGAAGCTGTGAGGGTTTGAGGCTGTAACAACATAGCCGGGTAGAGCATTCCAGGTGTTGACCACTGTGTTGCTGAAGTCGTATTTTCTGCAATTGAGTTTGAAGCAGTTTACCTTGAGTTTATCGATTGTTTGTCCATGTATTATTGTGGTTGAAGCTGAAGAAGTCATTGACAGGCAAGATGTTGTAGCAGACAATTTTATGTACTATGCTTAGATTGGACCACAGGCTGCGCAGTTCCAGATTGTCCAAGCCCAAAATTTCAAGCCTGGGGGCATAGGGAATTCTATTGTGAGTAGAGGAGTGGAGTACTCTTCTCGTGAAATATCTCTGAACCCGCTCAATCCTGTTAATGTCCAATATACAGTGTGGGTTCCAGGCGGATGAGCTGTATTCAAGAACTGGTCTGGCAAAGGTTTTATATGCCCTAGTTAGCAAAACAATGTTACCGGAGAAAAAGCTTAGCAAAATTAGGTTAACAACTCTTAATGCCTATTTGGCAATGCTGTCACAGTGAGCTCTGGGGCTTAGATCATTTGAGATGAGTACTTCTAGGTCCTTGACAGAGTGAGGGTCATCTACAAGATCGTTTCTGCCCAACTTGTATTTGGTGTTCTGATTTTTATTGCCAATGTATAGAACAGAGCATTTATTACTTGAAATTTGGAGTTGCCAATTGCGCGACCACATAGTTAAGGTCGCTTTGTAGGGCAGCAGCATTGTCAGTGATGTTAACTAATTTTACGTCATCGGCGAAGAGGACGCAGCTGCTTTTAATATGATCGCATAGGTCGTTGATGTAAAGCAGAAAGAGTGTGGGTCCTAAAACGCTGCCTTGGGGGACACCACTGTTAACTGGTGCCGGATTTGATAGGGCCCTTCCTATTTTGACTATTTGTTGCCTGTTTGACAGGAACGCAGCTATCCACTTGTGCAGGGATCCGGAGATGCCGTAAGAACTTAGTTTCAACAATAGTTTGTCGTGTACCACTGAATCAAAGGCTTTGCAAAAGTCTATGTAAATTGCGTCTATTGCTTTACCCTGGTCAAGATGTGTGGTCCAAATGTTTCTGCAGTGTAGGAGTTGCAGATTACAGGACAATTTTTTCCTGAAACCAAACTGCTTGTTAGAAAGCAGGTTGTTTGTTTCTAAGTGGAGGGTGATGGATTGGTTTATCATTGATTCCATGACTTTACAGGTGACGCAACACAGTGAGATTGGTCTGTAATTTTCTACTAGACTAGGGCCTCCTTTTTTAAAAATAGGTATGACCGTGGCTAATTACCATAAGTTGGGCAAGGAGCTGGTTCTGAAAGATACCTCATAGATTGTGCATAGAGGTTCGGCTAGGGCAGTGGCAAGCTTTTTCACGAAGTAGGCACATAATCCATCAGGGCCAATAGATAAAGATGGCTTTAGGTTTCGTAGTGCCGTTTCAATGTTATCTACTGTAAAATCAATATGTAGTAAATTGTTACAATTTGTTATGGTACGACTAGGAAATAGGAGGCAGCAGCCATTGCTGTCAACAAAGACTGAGCTGAAGAACATATTGAAGAGGTTGGCCTTAGCAGCTTCATCGTTACCGTCTTCCCCGTTAGGCCCTTTTAGGGGTGGGATAGTTTTCGAGTCTTTAAGTTTGGCATTTATGAAATTATAGAAGGCTCGGGTGGATTTCGAGTTTAACAACTGTTCTTCCTGTTTGCAATGGTAATTGGTGCATTCTGCCTTTATCTGGTGGCATAAACTGCTTTGTAGTGGTTTTTAAAGTTAGCTACGTAGCCAGTTTTATTTTCTCGCCAAAGATTTTTTTTTTTTGATTGATTGAAGCTTTCTTATTGTTATGGGTAATTTGTTTTTGGGGTTTTTTTTTTAGCAAGAGCGATAGATAGATAGGTAGATAGATAGATAGATAGATAGATAGATAGATAGATAGATAGATAGATAGATAGATAGATAGATAGATAGAATTTTGTATTGGCCAAGTGTGATTGGACACACAAGGAATTTGTCTTGGTGCATATGCTCTCAGTGTATTATGACCCTCTTTGCAAGGACACAAGTTGAGACAAAAATCAATCATACTGTGATCACTGTTGGAAAAGGTTCTTTAACTTGTAGGCCATAAATTGAGTTTTTGTACTTCTGCAAGAAAGTTCTACAAACTTGCTTGGGTTTTAGCATTGTAGCTCTCTGTTTATGTAGATGAGATAGGTTTTGCATGACAGTTGACCTTAGATTCTTGATTGCAGTTTCATGGCTGCTTTGGGTGTGCCTGGAAGGATGAGTGGACTTTATCTGCCACTTTGGCCTTAGTTGACATTGAACTTAACTTTTTGCAATTTGATATGAGAGACTCAGTTATGAGGAATGGAATGTTAGATGACCAGTGAAAAATACTGCAGGCACAGAACAAATTTAGTGTGTTGCCTGTTTATATGCTGCCTATAAAATGATGTAACATATTATTTATCCTAAATATTAAATTATTAGGAAATTAATATTTTGAAACTTTTTTGTAAGCTTATATCTATTTTTTAAGCTGTTGTTTGCGGGTTGGGTTTTTTCTATATGTCCAGTTCCATGCCTGTTCTGCCTTTGTAGTAATGCTTCATTCTACGTGAGTATTTTTCTTACTCTCTGAACTCTTGAATTTATTGTCCCAAAGGTGCTTTTTCAAGAGGCAACTGGACTTTCTGGTTTTTCTTTGAAGACCATTCGCTTCTCATCCAAGAGCTTCTTCAGCTCTTCTTGCATTTATTTTTTCCTTCTTTCCCTCCCTCCCTCCCTCACTTTCCTTTTTTGTTTTTTACAGAAATATCCTGCAAAATAATTCATTTATTCAGATAAATTCTTAATCAACCATTTTTTTCACTTAGAAACTGCATATTTGCTTCACAGACAGCTCCATTATTGCCATTATAATTGCCATTATTGCCTTTTACAGAAATAAGCCAACAACTGATATTTTCATAGCAGAAATTGAATATTTTTATGGGAAGGATTTGAAATTGTCTAAAAATTGGTCTATTGCCTTTCCATTCCCCTACTTTGAATAGAAAATATATTCTGCCAACGCCAGAAGAGACATGATGGGGCTCATGAGGTAAAAGTATCTGAAAGCAGCCAGCATTATCCATCAGCCCCCTTGTCCTGAACCAGGACTAAAACTATTTCAGTCTTCCATCAGTTATCAGCAGCTTTAGTGTGATACTACAGCAAGTTGTTTAAAATTGTATGAAGAAAAGCAAGAAAAACTTCAAGCACTAAGAGAAAGGGGGGGAGGTATCAACTTTGGACCTTTTATTGGCCTGTAAATTTTTCTTACATTTATTACACTTTTAATGAGATCTCTTAGAATCAACAGTGGTATAAATAATGAAAACAACACTAATAAATGTCCCAATAAACCTAAGGCCAGTCCTTTGATGCTAATTTGCAGGTCTCAGTCCCTCTTTTTGTTTTTCCTGGTCCAGGTTTCCTGACAGCCTCTCTGTGTTCTAAGTGAATGGCAAAGTCAGGAGACAAAATATCAAAATGCACTTTTTGGCTTTGAAGGTCAGTGCTCTGGTATCAAAATAGCCCTCCCTGATTAAAGTCATTCAGGTCTTTTGTATCTTAAGAAAGCAAATTCCTCTCCTCACTTTTCAATTATTGCCGGGTGGGCTACAGCAGAATAAATGAATTTAAGCTAGAGCAGGAAAAAAATATGCTTGCTTCTGTCTGCAAAGCTATACGTACTGCAGTAAGAACAGCACAAGGTTATTACAAGCATTTTCACTTTCACTTATGAAATTTACTGGACAGACACAAGATATCACTTTTTTTAGTGTACTTCTTGGGCAGAATTTGCATAGGTTCTGACACTAATGTCGAGCATGATTCACCAGTCATTATGGTTACTCATTAGGGACTCAGGAAAACTAGGTTTTTGTAGAGAGGATGTTACATTGTCACACCTTAATTGACTGCAATGTATAGGGAGAAAACTTTGTTCAACTGGATCTGCAAGTTCTCTTAATATGCTGGAAGTGACTAGAAGGCAGCTGATCTATTAGTATATCACAGAATTATTTGTAATAGTTTTGCACAATTCAGAAAGCTTAAAGATGGAAAGAACAAACGTCTCACAATCCCAAAATGATACTATTGAAATGAGAAAATGAGAGATACTGTGAATGGACTTTTGTGTTCAGTTCCATTCATAGAGATTCATGGCCAGAACTGGTCTGTCTGTCTCTCTGTCTGTTGCACCTGTATCTGATGGAGGATTCTAATGAAAAGCAAAAGACTGTACTGTGATTTGGAAAGGGCAGCCCTGCTCTGAAATTGCAATCCACGTTTTTAATTGTTATTAAGGGTATTAAGAGGCTTCACAATAACAATATATAATAGAAACTGAGAAAAAAACTAGAAATCTAATAAAGAAAATTAGAGGGAAAGATGAAGGAAAACAAAAAATAAAAAATCTAAAAACAACAGGGGAACAAGAAAACACTCCAAGGCATTTTCCAAAAGCAAAAGTCATGATATGTACAACCAAGTTGTACAATATAACTTGCATACAAGCATCCTAGAACTAAGGAGAAATTTCCTGATGGTGAGAAAAATGAACCAGTGGAATGGGTTGCCTTCAGAAGTTGTGGGCGCTCCATCATTGGAGGTTTTCAAAAAGAGACTAGACAACCATTTGTCTGAAATGGTAAAGGGTCTCCTGCTCGAGCAGGGGGTTGAACTAGAGCACGGGTCTTCAACCTTGGCAACTTTAAGACTTGTGGACTTTAAGTCCCAGAATTCCTCAGCCAGCTGCTGGCTGAGGAATTCTGGGAGTTGAAGTCCACAAGACTTAAAGTTGCCAAGGTTGGAGACCCCTGAACTAGAGGACCTCCAAGGTCCCTCCAACTCTATTATTCTACGTTCTATTTGTAACTTCCCTCAAAGTGAATTAAATCCATATGACAATAACCCAGATTATTTGAATGCCATGGATCATAATTTTTCTATCTGTAACAAATCATCTTTCTAAAATTCTATTGCCAGTGAGTTTAATTCTTACATTTTTACATTTCAGATTTTCACCTTCTTTTCTATGCTATTTTTTGCCACCTGAAGTACACAGGTTACAATTTAAAAACCAAACACAATGAAAGTATAGCCTTGTGCAGAAGGATATTTTTTCTTACCGTAGTAACTCAGGTTTATCAGGTTCCTCATGCTACAGAAATGAATAGTTTATGTTGCACGAACACAGGACATGTATAGAATGAATAAAGAACGTGGAAGTTAAACCCATAGAGTGATTATGATTCCCACAAACATAAAGCCGTCTTTATTTGCCTGAAAACTTCAAAACATCTTTGCTAAAACAAGTTGCAGACTACAGACAGAAGGATACTGACATTATCTTGCAGACCAATTTCTTATCATGGGCTCCAGAACAACAGATAAACCTTCTGGGGAACAAGCAAAATACTCACACTGTGTGGGCTTCTTCCTACTATCAGATAGAGACTATATTTCAAATCTGTTATAAGGAGTATACAGACATGAAACTCCCTTCTGAACATGTCCCATGATTGATTGATCCTTGAGTGTCAGAAGCACCAAGTACAATCCACATCACAATGGCAAAACTTGCCCCTGATTTTAATGCATCTGGGCAGCATTGTTTTAAAGACTCCCTCAAGACAGACTCCTTGAGCTTTGTGGTTCTTTTGTTTTCAGGCCTCTGATCCTTCTCCTCCTCCTTCTCCTTCTCCTCTGTGGTCAACTCTGTGGGTTTTGCAATTCTTTTGATGGGCAAGATAGGCTGCTTCACAATATGCTGCTGACTAAAACAGGAGACCAGACCAGAAACATTATTACTGCTAATTTCATACAGAAATAATGTGAGGGGAAGGATTTGGATTGGGTTTTGATCATTCTATTTTGCCTATATGATCTCCATGTCTGAAAACAGAAAGAAGTCTGCAAAAACCTAGGTAGACATCTTCACTCACTATCTCTCCCTGGAAAATCCCCATAGCTTTGTTCTTTCCACAGGCTGTTTCATAAAAGCTACTCCGAAAACAATGATGACCCTCAAGGATAATTCTGAGGGAGCCTATTTGCCAAGCAGAAATAAAATCTCATCAGCCTAAGACATAGAGAAGGTTCTTCTGTTTCTCTATTCCAAAGTAAATGAGGAAATTATTTGAAACTTTGATTTCAAAACCAATGTTACTGTGAATGTGAATTTAAAAGGGGGGGGGCTTTCCAGTGGTTACAGAAACCTTTATTTCTTTGGGCCGGGAAGTTTCAAACTGGCATGTAGATTTTCCTTTGCCATTTGGTCTTTTTCATGCCATAGGAACTTAGGACCAGATTCAATAAAAATTCCCTCCAGCATCTACTACACAGAAACAGACCCAGCTCTTAACAAATCACTTGTGCGTTTTTGTGTATTTTGTGTGTTTGTGTGTGTGCATGTGTGCATGTGTAATGCTTACTCAGCTGTACTTTGGCAGCAGCTGCCTCAGGACTGGATTGATTCCAACTAGGCTGTTATGTTGTGGCTATTAACGTAATTGGATGCATTATTCCACTTTGCTTTTTGTTTCTTGTATGTGCAGAGCTACAACCCCCATACACAAAACACCACAGGGTTGCATACGTATACTCTGTGAATCATAGTATAACTGCTCAGATTAGAGGTGACATAACTCACTTGTTGTTCTGCTAAATAGTTGTTGTTTTTTATTCAGACTTAAGATGTTTTGTGTTTGTGTGCCTTGGTGTTGACTCCTGGAAACTGCCTGGACTGCAGTTTCCTTGGCAAGATTTCAGAAGTGACCAGTAGCCAGATCATCTGCTGAAAGACCAATGAAATTTCATGGTTATGATCTGAGATACCGCATCACTCTCAGAATTCTGAATTCACACTTGTGAATTCAGGCCAGATAAATTAAACTAAAGCACACATGCAAGGAACTAGATACTATTTCTGTTCTTTTGGTGTTGCAAAACAGAGATTAACCACAAGTTCCCAGAAATGTAACAATTAAGCAATGACTTGAATTTAAGCTAAACATGTAGGATACAGCAATATCACGAAATAGGTATTTTGTGGCACACCTTACAACACCAATGTAACATCAAAGATATGACAGAGTTGTGTTATGCTAACTATGAGCACCTCCATTGACAGGCCAAAACTGGGTGATTTCAGAGGAACTGCCAAGCAATCTCACCTCTGTGTCTGTCTCACTTTTTTCTTTGCCTGCAACACAGCAGTGGCTGAGTTGACTAGTCATACCTTTCGAGGAAGCGTATAAATACCTGCTTAAGAATAGGTTATTGCAGAGAATTATCATACATGGTGCAAAGTAGGAGCTGTATTGTGCAAGCTTAGAGAACATAAAATAAATCAGTGATGGGAACCATGGAGAAAGAGAACTTTGTGCAAGAATGGAACTGCACTACAAAAAGAGCTTGAGCTCAGAGTGTATGTGGAAAGTATTTATTTATTTTATTTATTTATTTATTTATTTATTTGTCAAACATGTACAAGATAGCAGGTATAGGTATAAACATAAACATAATCAAAGTGAATACAGATAGATGAAGACAATAGGACAGTAGGACAGGGACGGTAGGCACGCTGGTGCGCTTATGCACGCCCCTTACAGACCTCTTAGGAATGGGGTGAGGTCGACAGTAGACAGTCTAAGGTTAAAGTTTTTTGGGTTTGGGGAAGAAACCACAGAGTCAGGTAGTGAATTCCAGGCATTGATCACTCTGTTGCTGAAGTCGTATTTTCTGCAGTCGAGTTTGGAGCGGTTTACATTAAGTTTGTATCTATTGTGTGCTCGTGTATTGTTGTGGTAGAAGCAGAAGTATTCATAGACAGATAGGACATTGTAGCGGATAATTTGATGTACTATGCTTAGGTTGGATCGAATACGGCGAAGTTCTAA
>QLTV01002110.1:2029725-2047641 GCA_003457575.1 Thermophis baileyi | reverse complement strand
ACCGTTTGCGGGCTTTCTTGTGCATCATCTTTAGAAGAGGCTTCCTTCTGGGACGACAGCCCTACAGACCAATTTGATGCAGCGTGCGGCGTATGGTCTGAGCACTGACAGGCTGACCCCCCCCCACCCCTTCAACCTCTGCAGCAATGCTGGCAGCACTCATACGTCTATTTCCCAAAGCTAACCTCTGGATATGACGCTGAGCACGGGCACTCAACTTCTTTGGTCGCCCATGGTGAGGCCTGTTCTGAGTGGAACCTGCCTGTTAAACCACTGTATGGTCTTGGCCACCATGCTGCAGCTCAGTTTCAGGGTCTTGGCAATCTTCTTGTAATGTATGTAATGCATTGTATTGTAATGCATGTAACATAGATATTTCTGCGGGTAAAATTATCAACTTCCAAACGACTCAAAATTTCTGCTACCAGTTCTCCAGAACCTGTCAGAACCTGCTGGATTTCACCCCTGCATTAATGGCTGTGTGTTGTGTTATTTTGAGGGGACAGCACATACAAGCTGTAAGTCTAAGTGCTATTGCTATTGCTATATGGAGGATCTCAATGCATTTTAAAATAATGGTGAAATCCACAATCTATTGAAAGTTTTTAACATTAAAAATCTCTTGGCTTAATATATTGGTGATATTTTAAATGTGAAATCAGTATTCAGCTTCTATTTTTACTTGAAAGTAGGCCAGGATTTTTGTAGGGTATGGTCAAAAAAGTCAAGATGGCAGCTCTGACAATGTGATCAGAGCTAGGCCTGGCCTAAAAAGATACTTTTGATCATATTGTTATAGCTGCCATCTTGAGTATTTTTTACCACATTCTTAAAAGTGATTAATTTTTATTTGCATTAAAATGCAGTAAAATCTTAATGATCCATTATTGATCCTTATCAAATACTAATACAAATGAATAATATATTGCTTTATTCATTTGCATTCTGTCTTTTCTAGCTTGGTCGCTCAACAGGGAGACACTGTTGAAGCAGGCTCAGCAGTGCCTACATTTTCTGCGTTGCATGAGAAAAGTTTATCTTCCTTCCCCTGTCCTTACCACTTTCTATAGAGCAGGGGTGTCAAACTCAATTTCATTGAGGGCTGCATCGGGGTTGTGCTTGACCTTGGGGAGCCGGAATGGGCATGGCCAGGATGGGCATGGCCAGCTTGACGTCACTCGTGTCGGGGGCGCCTGTGGTGGCCCGAGCGCTCTGCCAGCGAAAATGGGTTCCCGAGCTCCGTTTTGGTTCCAACGGCTTCCTGCAACCCTCCACCAGTGAAAACGGAGCTCGGGAGGGATGGACAGAGCCCTCCCAAGTTCAGTTTTCACTGGCAGAGGCAGTGCGGGGCAGTCCTTTGCTGTTTCCAGGGTGGCCCCATGGGCCAGATCTAAGCACCCCGTGGGCCAGATCCGCCCCTTGGACCTTGAGTTTGACATCCCTACTATAGAGGGACAATCGAGAGCATCCTGTCATATGGCATTACTGTCTGGTTTGGAAGCATTACTGCTTCAGACAGGAAGGCGGTGCAGAGAGTGGTGAGGATGGCAGAAAAGATCATCGATAGTTCACTTCCTTCTATCCAGGACATAGCACATAAGCGATGCTTGAGCAGAGTCCGCAGGATTGTCTACACATCCTCTTCATTACCTGTTTTCCTTGTTACTTTCTGGGAGGAAGCTTCATGGTATATGAAGCAGAACATCTAGATTCAGTCACAGTTTTGTTCACAACCTTGTAAACTCTCAAGTTTCCTCTTTCCGCTACGTATTCAAAATGGACAGTGATTAATATAGATAGATAGATAGATAGATAGATAGATAGATAGATAGATAGATAGATAGATAGATAGATAGATAGATAGATAGATAGATAGATAGATAGATAGATAGATATATGTATAGTGCAGGTATATATTTATGTATATATATAGCTTGTGTAAATGTGTGTTATGTATGTGTTTGGGTAGATATACACTATCTCTTGAGAGCAGACAACAGAATTTCATTTTTAATGTGGGGTGGTGTGCTCGCAGTAAAAAAAAATGACAATAAAGTTATCTTATCTTATCGAAGGAATACAAGCCAGTGTGAAAGGTTCTTTCTTTTTCTCTTTTGATCTCACAATACCTTTGAAAACGGCTGATAACTAGAGAGGGGATTTTCCAAGTTCACCATTTTTTACTTCATGACTAAATGAAGATTTGAATCTGTCTTTCCAGTCATAGTCCAATGATAAAACCACATATTGCAAGGTTACATCTTCAAATGAAAAAACCCACTAGTGGGTGGGTGGATGTTTAGAAAGAGTAAGAAGAGAACGCATAAGAGCTCAGTGTTTGTTATCTTTTTTTTTACAGTGTACTAGTATGTTTGTAAAAAGTCAGCAAAAAAGTAGAAACAAGAAGTATAGTTGAATTACCACAGCAATATTTCATATAGATAATAACAATGAGAACATTGTCCCAAAGGTGCTTTTTCAAGAGACCTGGATGACTGAGAATCTCCATAGACATTTAGTGGGAACATTGTTTCTCTATTGTACATTTCAAGAAATAAATATTTCCTCAAATGAAATAATAAATGCAATGTCTTCCATAAAGAACAATTATTCAGATCTGCATGTTAACAGAGGCATCCAAATCCTCTTGGACCAGGTAACACTATCAATTTGTTTCCTCTTTAGAGCAATTTCATTTGAAATTATTTCAAGTTTCAGTTGAAGTTATGACCCAATATAATTAGACATTTGGATACATGATCCTGCTGATATATCAAAGGAAACCCACCCTTTCACTTGGGATACTGTTTTTATGCTGCCTGTTACACATTATAATGTTGTATTTTCCACACATTTCATACCAATCTCAAAGATGTGCTAACAGGTGTAGATATTGAGCTTCCTGCTGAGGGCAAATCTGAGGAAGCTGCACAGCACAACTTATTTTTTTCAAAGTCAGTTTTAAGCTCCTTGTTACCAACAATCATACACCAATACTCTTGATCTTGAAGCACAGCACCAAGGGAGATCTAGGGAAGTTGCATATGTGGTTTATGTGGAGGGAAAAAATGCCAAAAACTGATTCCAGCTCTCCGTCTTATGTTTCTGCCTCAATATAAAATAGTATGTATTCCTTTTTATAATAATTTATAGTGTATCAGCTTCTATTTTCAGAATAGACCATTTGATCTTAGAAATACTCAAGATGTAGAGATTTAAAATTATCTGTAGCTTTAAGAAGGTTACCTCATAAATCATGGAAAAAAACGTGTGTTAACCCACTCACATTTTGGTGGTTATTAGAAGTGACACAAAAAAGAGTGCAGAAGCACAATTTAGAAAATGGGATCTATCATTTCAGAGTACATCATGTGGCCCTTCAGCATGCAGTGCTGGCTTCTAGCTTTCAAAAGAGAGGGACCCAGGGAATAGCAAGAAGAAATACAGTAAATGTAATCACTTCTGCTAGAAGCAGTCCTTCTCAGAGATCCTGAGAGACACAGATCAATTCCAACTTTGAAGCTTTACACACACACACACACACACACACACACAAACACTTTTATTTTGTGCCTTCAAGTCAGCTGACTCCTGGCAACTGCCTGGAGAAGCCCCTGCAGTTTCCCTATAATAAAAATAAAAATGATGGCATATGAAAATACCTATCACTACCCAAAAAAAGCTTTTATTTTCATGGGCTACAAGATCACTGCAGATGGGGACTACAGCCAAGAAATTAAAAGACGCTTGCTCTTGGGGAGGAAAGCTATGGCAAATCTAGACAGCATACAAAAAAGCAGAGACATCACCCTGCCAACAAAAGTGTATATACTCAAGGCTATGGTTTTCCCAGTTGCAAGGTATGGCTGTGAAAGTTGGACCATAAGAAAGGCTGAGCGCCAAAGAATTGAGGCCTTTGAACTATGGTGCTGGAGAAGACTCCTGCGAGTCCCTTGGACTGCAAGGCGATCAAGAAGAGAAAAAAAAATCATTTTTTCATAGAATGTAAAATTTTTTGAACACACTGGCCCTTTGTGGATTTGTATTCCAATGTACTCCAACGGATGGTAGAGAACAGGAAGGCCTGGAGGAACGTTGTCCATGGGGTAGCGATGGGTTGGACACGACTTTGCAACTAACAACAACCCAAAAAAGCACGTGTGAGCTACAATTCCAGTATGCCTAAATGCAAAAAGAAATCTAAATTTAAGCCCCCTTTTCCAACTGATCCTTGGTCCAAATGACCCTCCTACTTTCCCACAAACGTTTTTGCAACAGCATGCACAAGAACTGGAGGATTATACGCATCTCACAGCTGTTTTTGTACTGCTACTTTTAAAAGCTCTTGCAGCAGAACACCATCATCTGTGCCTCTAATTTCATCTTTCTCACAATGCTTAAGCCCAAGAGCAGAAGATGCTTTCCTTATGACTCTGAAAGTGAACCATTGTTGTGGTATTCCTGATTTTTCTAAGACAGCTTATAGCTCACTGCTTATTAATTCATTATTTCTGTTAATGCCCGGCTATTCTATTATGCAACCCTGATAATCTTTCAGAGAGTTCTGTGGGAATATTGCAATCTATAGGATATGACCTGTTTAACATGCAATAGAACTGTATGATATATCTTTAGAATGTTCTCTAGGTCCTGCCAGCTATCACATGAATATATTTATGACTGTCAACAATGATTAAAACAATGCTATGAGTCAGAGGGAGATAACTGATGTTACTCCAGGTTTTGCTGAACTACAACTCCCAGCATTCGTTGGAAACATGACCAATAACAAGGAATAATTTTTGTTGTTGTTCAAGGTGCCATAGATTGCCTATCCCTGCTAAACTATGATTCACAAAACACAAAATAAGTGGCAATGTAAGAATTATGTTTCAACTTCCTTTTTAATTGCTTTTTCTATTATTCATCCATTCATAAGGGCTTCATTCAGCATTAAAAGGTATTTGGGACATCAGTAATATGGAGCTTTTGTAAGGAATAACCCAGTAGTGGGTTCTAAAACCCTTTACTACCGGTTCGCGCATGCGTGTGATGCTTCTGTGCATGCGCAGAAGCTTTTCTGCGTATGCGCAGAAGCGACCTGGGCAGGTGGGCGGAGTGTCCCGGGCAGGTGGGCGGAGTGTCCCAGGCAGGTGAGCGGAGCGTCCCGGGTGGGTGGGCGGAGCCTCCCACCGCCACCGCTACCGGTTCTAAGAACCAGTCCGAACCGGGAGCAACCCACAGCTGGAATAACCTAGAATTTAATTAGATGTTTGGGTTGGAATGGGATAAAGTTTTAGTGATACATTCACATAATTCATATTCTAAAACTTTATTGACCTTTATTTAAGGACTGTGCCTTAAATTATTTAGATTCTTAATTATGAGTTTAAATGATAATTTTGAGGTGTAAATTGAACCTACAACTAAGAAAGAATTTTTAGTAAAATTGGCAGACAATCAAATTTGAGAATGCTACAATATGACAGAACACAATTTTGCATTGAAGCATACAAATACTCGTGAACTCTAATTTTCAAATTGTACAATCCAATTATATATTGTTTTATTGACAAAATGAATCCTATGATGGCAGTATAAAACCCCAGGATTATTTTGAGTTCCTCTGACCAAAGTTTCTAATAAAATTAGTAACACCGCTTTGAAGTGCAAAATAATGATAATTATTGCAAGAGCTCTAAAATAAGCTTAGCAAGCTTTATTTTAAAAAGAAAACTCTCCTGGTAAATCCATGAAAAAAAGAAAACCCTTATTCTTCATATGTACATGACATTTTCTTGCCCGCTGTGACTCTTGATCCTCTCACACACATACAAATTAAATTCAGCATTTGGTCCCCAAACTGTAATTCACTTTTCTGGATAATAACCTTTGGAATATAAAAAATGGTTAAACTGCATATGCCATAATGAATTTGATATTTAATTCTTTAATGCATTTAGAGAATGTAACTATAACACTATGTGCTACTTTCTTCCATAATATACAGTATAGAACCATCGAACTTATAAATGGTTATATTTTTAAATATATATGTAACCTTTTCATTTCACATCATTTATCTCCCACATTTCCTGATATTGCTATGCAACCTGCAGGGCCACCTGTTAATGTATTTAGTTAAGAATACTGTAAATGCAAATTGCAATTTTCCATACTTCAGCTTTAGATTCTATTCGCTATCCATTACTTAATGCACTCCTTTGGCCCTTTATCTTTCACTCCTACCTTCTCTATTAAATAAATGTCAAGGCCACACACAAAAAATCTAACCTCAACTGTTGCCAAGATTCAAAGAAAAGCACCGCTAACTTACAGAAAGCTATCACTAGCTAATAATTGTAATTAGAAAATACATTTGTCAAATTCAAGTTGATATGTGTTTATATGGGGGAGAATGTGAAGATTTATACACTATTTTAAAAGATCATAAATCATATCATTTAACAGTATTTTGTAGTAATATTTGTATTAATGACCATAAGGGTAATTTTTAAAAAGTGTTCTCGTCCCTAGGGCTACATGGGATGATGATGTCTAGAGTAGGTGGGTGGGTGGATGCATGGACAGAAAATCCATCCTCATTTGGGGTGTAAGATTTTAAAACTAAATAGACAGAATGGAGAAAGTAAATACAATCTGAGTGGGGGGGGGGGGTGTAAAAGGAAGGTATTCAGATCTGATAAAGTCAATATTTCCAAATATCAAGGTTTCACTCTGAGGGCTCCAGTCGAGTATAACAATAGATTTTTGTTCCCATCAGCGTTCAACTTCAATCTGCAAGTCCCAGTATTTCACATATTTTTTTCTAATAGTTTATCCTCACATCTAGCATCACCTGGAATAACAACATCAGTGAACCAGACTTTTCTTCTTTTCAATAATTGTTATATCAAGCATTTTATGCACAAGAAGCCTTTCTGTTTGATCTTAAAGTCCCATAAGATCTTAACTCGCTCATTTCCCAAAACCTTCTCAACCTGATGGTCTCAGTAGTTTTTACTACCCTTGATTCCAAAACTCTGGCATGACGCTGCTTGTAGCAGTTTGTGCAATCTTGCCACAGTCACTGATCAAATAGTCAATTGTTTCATCCTTTTCACTACAAAAATGACCTTTGTTGCTGTTTGTTATATATCATGTTTTTACCTTTATGCCAGTGGTTCCCAACGTGGAGCCCACGCCCCACAGGGGGGCAATTTGATTTTTAATGGGGGCAATTGGAACCTTGTTTAAACCAAGTTAATGGCCTTTTAGGCTTCCTCCGCGTGAGTAGGAGTTCACTTTTTGAATAGTAAGAATTATATGTCACGGGGGAGGGGGGCATCAGGATTTTAGAGATGCTTAGGTGGGGCATGGCCAAAAAAAAAGGTTGGGAACCACTGCTTTATGCAATCCTGATATTAACGAGCTCCATATAAGATTGTTGTCAACTTTTCCTTCTATATCCTTCAAGTATTGGCTTGAACACATTGGCTTGTTCTTCTAATTAACAAATCAGTTTTCAATTGTTTATTTTCCATATTCAGTCTTCACCTTTGTTGTTTTCAAGAACTTTCCTTGATTGACTTCCTTCAGCAAGGGTTCTTAGCTTTTCTTAATGTAGTCATTCAGGCTGTGCTTTTCTTCCTCCAGAGTTAGTTTCACCTGTAGGAGTCCTGTACTCACTTTGGCTCTTGGCAAATATAACCAATCAACATCAATTTTTGAGTGCACAGCATGGAGCATTGTCATTAGTTTTCTAGTCTTTGGATCCAAGTTATCAAATTCCCTGAGTCTAGGGAACTCCTGCTGTATATCGAATAACAGGGACTGCCCAGGTATTAATTGCTCTAATGATGTTTCCTTCATTTAGTTTTGATTTCATAATTTTCCATACTTGTTTGAAATATTTGGTAAATAGCAATAGCACTTAAACACCGCTTAAGCCCTCAGCCTTACAGCCCTCTCTAAGCAGTTTAGAGTCAGCATATTGCCCCAACAACCTTGGTCCTCATTTTACCAACCTTGAAAGGATGGAAGGCTGAGTCAACCTTGAGCCGGTGAGAATTGAACTGCCAAACTGCTGGCAGCTGCATTCTAACCACTGCGCCACCACGGCTCATAATAGAAGTATTATTATTATCTATTCACAACAATGTGAAGTCACAGCTGCCAGTTCTTTAGCCGGTATTAGCCTTCATACACACTGAGTTCCTCCCGAGAACCGAAAATGTATCAGTCTAGATCAGTGGTTCCCAACATGGGGCCCACGCCCCACAGGGGGGCAATTTGATTTTTAATGGGGGCAATTAGAACCTTGTTTAAACCAAGTTAATGGCCTTTTAGGCTTCCTCTGCGTGAGTAGGAGTTCACTCTTTGAATAGTAAGAATTATATGTCACGGGGGGGGCATCAGGATTTTAGAGATACTTAGGTGGGGCATGGCCAAAAAAAGGTTGGGAACCACTGGTCTAGATCGAAGCAGTGAGATCTTTTGCAATTGACTGATGGAAATTTTATCAATGTGCATATAAATCTAACTCCCAAATAGAAAGGCAATTCCACAGAATGAAAAGACAGTGCAACATAATCGTTTCACATTAATTCATTAAAGGGGGAGAGAAAGTATTTATTTCCACCACAATGTTTATTGGAATTCACCCTACCCCCCTATCTTGAGTCTGGTATATTTTGCAAGTCAGCAGCGGAGATCCTATAGAATCTGTGACTTTTTCAAGGACAAACATCAAATCAATGTTAGGATTCGGAAACTCCTGGATATAATTACATTATTTACATTACTTTGGTTTGAGTTTTTAGCCTTCCAAATATACATGTCTAAATGTAAAACAGGCTGTTGCAGACTTCCTACAATTTAATTTCCTCCTGTCAAAAATAATCATATTTTATGTGTATGCCATTTCAAAGTGCTAATTTTATTTTTATATTACCAAAAAACACATTTCATATAACATAGGTGAAATCCTTGGAAAAGATACTGACAGGGCTGTGCCTCATTAAAGTCAAAACCAGATGCAGAGTTGTCTTAAATGAGAAATTGAATCTGAAAATGCAAAACACAACTAGTTTGGAATTAATGTTGCTCTAAGCAGAAACCAGTTACCATTACCCTTAAGAGCTGAAATACGTCTTCTTCAAATTCCTGGCCTTCCTACAAGATATGTTGTCTGTGCGGATTGAAAATGATTGTAAATTGTAACCTAACATTTCTGAATGGCACCAGCTTAGAAAAAGCTTTTATAGATAGTATGTTGGGAATAATCATTCATGCACTTGTGTATGAGATGTATGTAATATGGGAACAGGCGAGAAAGACCAAGCCATTTAAGCTAAGAACAATTGTTTGAAAATCTACATTGTAACTAGTATACTAATGACTAGTATAATTGGAACAATTGGTATTTCCTTTTTGCATTGTTTTTCTTTCTCCAACTACTACATCCTCCCCACATCTATATTTGTTTTTTTAAAAAGCATTTTGGGTTCCGTGTGCCTTCGGTGTTTAGTCATGCCGGCCACATGACCACGGAGACGTCTTCAGACAGCGCTGGCTCTTCGGCTTTGAAACGGAGATGACCACCACCCCCTAGAGTCAGGAACGACTAGCACATATGTGCGACGGGAACCTTTGCCTTTACCTTTTAAACATCATGTGGGAGCAGGTGGACGACTTTGTGGGACTTTAGAAGCTAAGCAGAGTTAGGGCTGGTTAGTACTTGGATGAGAGACCTCCAGGGAATGCCACAATTGTTGTAGGCTAGTCTAGGAAGTCAACAATCTTTGCAGAAGTAAACTATGGCAAACCATTTCTGCATTGTTATTAAGAAACTGCATGGAGGTGTCTAAAGAGTTTCCAGGAATCAAGCTTGACTCAAAGGAGATTTTACTTTTACATTTATTTATTTATTTATTTATTTATTTATTTATTTATTTATTTATTTATTTATTTATTCAGTAAAATAAATACACACACACACACACAAACACACTCTCTTCCAAATCAGAGCAAAGTGCAATTGCCTTCTGTAACTTGAGTAAGCATGCCCACTAAAGCAGGAGCTTAACTTAACATGCAATTTGACTCCTGTTCATCTGAAAAATAAGAAATTAATTTCCGTTCAGACCACATAAAATTCCAGGTCAAAATGGAAATCAGAGATTACAGTGGAACTCTAGATCAAATCTACAGAAATGTGAAATTCAATAGTAGGGCACTTTATTCAAAGGGATCAGTACAATAGTAAGGAAGAAGGAAAGAGATTCAAGGTTAACACATCAGCTAATTGTTGAAGGTTTTGTTTGTACTTCTCGGAACACTTGAAAGGTCTGCTAAAACTCAAAAATAGTGACTTGCTGTTGGGGGATTGACCTAGCTTTGTCTTGCCTCAACCAAGACGATTAATAATATTGGCTCTACCACTAGGCAGAAAGGATGCAACTGAAGTGGGCAACGGGTTTAGTGTTTCATGAAATGCAAGTAAATCATTATTTATTTAACTTATTCCCATCTACTGTTTCTGCTGGGAAAGGAAATGAAACGTCTGCAATTTTTCTGCCAAATTATTCCACTAACTTGGCTTCTATATACTATATGTTGACTTAAAGAGGAGACATACCATACCAACTGGCTGTAGATATTTGTCCATTTCAGTTTAATTTAATGAAATACTTTAGACTCAGGTATATTTCCTTGTGAGTAAATCCTCCTGAATTCAATGGTGGCACAGTGTGGGAGTCACTTGATTCAATATCTACTGAATAGTAGTTAATCTGAACATTCAAAACATAGATTGCGAGATTAACATTTTCTTCATGGTTTTGTCTGTTTGTCATGCCTTTATGTTTTTAACAAATTTAATTCTATCACTGGCCTGTTTGACAATGTAAAAGTATACCACTTCTATAAAATAAATGGCCTTCACTCTGTAAATATATGAATTTTTCTGTGGGTATTCAGAGCCTGTCCTTTACTGGCATCCACTCGGTGACAAAGAAAACAGTCAACATTCAACAATCATTTCAGAACAAAAATTTGAGAGAGAAACAAAATGGCAGCCACTCTACAGTAACAGATAGCAACCCATTTCACAGTGGTTAGGATGAATGAGAAATGGATCTTCTCAGTTAGAAACAGTAATGCTGGTCTTAATATGATTAATAAAAAGATGCACCACAATATGAATACCAGAATAAGGAATTCATCTCAGTTCTCAAAAGATTGCTTTTATCATATATCTTATAACTTCCATAAATTATTATCATGTTTTCGCTGCCTACACAAATTTCTTGTGGCCATAAAATAAAATATTTTTTTCCGAAGTGGCAGTGAGGTTGAATAACTTCTGTCATAATCAATCATTCTACATTGGTACTTCCTACTATTTATTGCTGATGGAATATTACATTATTAATTTGTTGTATTTATTTCATTCAGTTGATTTCATTAAATTAAATAAACCCAATTCTACCATCAGCTGATATATTGAAGAGAAAGTAGAATTATAGTAAAATCAGCCTTTGTCATACTCTTTCAGTTTTTCATACTGCTCATTAGAAAGATATTCTCCAAAAGATAATAAAAATTAATTTTAATATAGGTAATAAAAACTTAGCATTTTATTGTTAAATGACTTTACATAAATGAACATTTTCATTCCCAAACCAGCACAGATTGTTATAAATGCCTAGTCATTCCTTTGAAAGTGGTTATAAATCTAAGAAATAATACAGCATTATAAACCTGATTCCTTCAGCTTCAGTAGCTATTAATCATACATATTGCAATGTTGTTGGAAAAGTGAGAGTTAAAGATGACCAAAAAGTTCTAATTTATTTTCTTAAAACAAACTGATCATAATCTGCTCAAAAGTTAATGTTTTTAACCTTTGTCAAAAAATACGAAAAATATGTGGAATTGTCCCATTGAAAATACTGGGAAAAATGAATAAACTGGAATAATATCTTATTTTGAAGCAAGAAGAGATACCAACTCTATAATAATCTACTTCTTATTCCAACATTGATATTTTAACATCTTAATTATATGTAGGAAATGCTAGCTGCATTGTAAGAAAGGGAGTAGTATGTAACTATTGTTACATAAGCAGTATAGCTTTTGCACTTCTAACTTTGAATGAAAATGCAGAATAATAAAAAAAAAGTTAGCATTTTTCTCCTGGCTTTTCATGCAAAGGTTGTGTTCTGCAACTTAAGGCCAGGGGATCCTGGGCCTGTGATGAAAGCAATAACCATTCCCAAACATGTATAAATGGCCCTCTTAACTATTTATGAGACTTTATCTGAAGTAAACCAGTGTAGGAGAAATAAACTTGAAGTAGGAAGAGCTGGCCTGTCTCCCAGATGGAGCTTGATAAAATGTCTTTGTCAGTGTTTCTTCTCAATTTTATGGCTGCCTTTAACAGCTTGGTATTGAGGACTTTTTTGACCAGAGGATGGGGAAAGGAGTAGATCCAAAGTGAAGTGGCTTTCTCAACCCAAATGACTTTATTTGAGCAGATACTGTGTTTATCTGACTATCAAGATAACATCACTTATTCTTTTCCTTGTCGTGGCAGCCTGTTGTTCAGATTCTCAGTTCTGGTATATATAAGAAATTCCTCAGAATAGCAATAAATTTTGAAAGGGGTATCTGGTTCAGTCGACTCCTTTCCTCCTATTAGTGGACCTATTTTACCAAGCAAATTGATACTTAAGCTGAATAAAGTGGATCTTATGCATTTGACTGCCAAGAGATTTCATCCCAATATGAAAAGGAATTCTTAAAGACAAACATTCAAGTTATAGAAGGACAGTTCTTTCAATGGATTGTTTATATGTTTTAAAATTGTAACCCACATTCATTCATATCAGAGTGAGGTTTCCAGTCAAGACTGCCCTGAAAGATTTTTCATTTGCAATCAAGCTCAACTCTACATTGCAATAGGCCTTAGGACTTGAGAGACTGCCTGTCACCCATCATATCTGCCCATTTGATCCAATCTGATAGGGTTGGCATGCTCCAGGTTCCTTCGATTAAATAATGCCACCTCTCAAGACCCCAGAAGTGTGCCTCTTCTGTCGCAGAACCTGCCTTCTGGAATGAGGTTGCCCCCAAGATCCAGATGGCCCCACCCTTCTGGCCTTTCAAAGTGCCAGAAGACCTGGTTCTTTGCTCAGGCCTTTGGTAAGCATGTTTGAATCCCATTTTCTTCTTTTTCTTTGTTCCCATCTGGGTTTGTTATCTCTGCAATCTTTGCTCTTTTTCACTTTGTGTTGTTTTATTTTTATTTTATTTTTTTATCATTTTGTAAACCATCCAGAATCACTGGGATATAAATTTAATAAATCAATATCTTGAATTTTTTTACCCTTTTTAAGGTAAAGGAAAGATTACATTGACCCCCCCCTTCCTAATTTTTATATACAGAAGCCAAATGCACTGGAAGTTGAATTTTACTTCAGTATTGTGAAGTGAAGCCTTATGGTAGGTCAGCATATCCAAAAAATGCCCCAGAAAGACCCTTGGAAAATTAAACTCATGTGCTTAAGGGCCATCTCCATGCCATCAACTCACTCACTGCAGTGCTTATCCAAAACAAAAAGCAAAATGTTAAAAGGGCAGTTACCAATCACTAAAAGAATATCCTCTCCTTCCTCTTCTTATGTACATTCTTGGGTTACTTGCATGTTATTTAATTAGAAATGCCTCAGCTTCCTTAAGAATGTGCTTAATATTCATCATTTTTCTGTTTTGGGAGGAAAAGAAAACTTAGTCTATTTACCAAGAGCTCATAATATTGGCATGGCCCCCTCTGATGATTTTGGATATATCTTGTTATCTAGAGTCTGGATGGGGCAACTGCCACATAAATTATGTAAAAAAAATTATCAGGGAAAACTAATTACATACAGAATTTATTACCCAAACAAAAGCCTGTTTAATTAGGTAATGTGGCTACTTTACATCTCACTGAACATAAGTGGTGAACCTAAATGAAGCTTTTCACCCAATCTATATAACAGAATCTCATTTCATGTTCCTGAAAAACTGTACTCAGTATAGAGCATGGCTATTCATTAAAGGAAAGACAGATATAAACACAACACAAAATCAAAATGCATATTGGTGATCTCAATGCTATTTTTAAGAGTATGCCTTGAGTTCAATGCAAGACCTGCATTGCTTTCAGTTCTGTAAAACAAGAATTTCAATAAAAATGTTTGTTTTAAAAAAACAAAACACGAAAGTCATTATGCTGTAATTGAAAGTTCAGCCATTTGCTGATGGAAAGGACTAGTTAATATTCATTAATCAATATGAATAATTCTTAGTAAGATTTTGACCAATTCCAACTGTTGAACACAATCAAAATGAGCCTTGTGGTTCATTTTGCAATGGCTTGTCTTCTAAGTCTCTAAATATATCACTTTTTTTAAAAAAAAACAGCTTCAGGTCTGAGCTTATCTCTTCCTGATCTGACAAGAAAAGTAGAACATATACACAGAAGCCCTAAATGTTTTCATTGCTGGGATCACAGTTC
The DNA here is from genome assembly GCA_003457575.1 of Thermophis baileyi. Taxonomy (NCBI): domain Eukaryota; kingdom Metazoa; phylum Chordata; class Lepidosauria; order Squamata; family Dipsadidae; genus Thermophis; species Thermophis baileyi. Next base: position 2,033,078 of record QLTV01002110.1, on the reverse strand, counting down.
AGAGCATTGGCGTACCTTACCTCCCAACATGCCTTCAGATCTTGAGAGAACTTAAACATATTTTAGCCTTTGTGATGTGGAGAAATACATGAAAAATGATGAATGTTTCTGACCTGCAACTCTTATAGAGCTTTTGTGTAGTGTTCTCATATTGAGCAGTAATATTTCACTTATTGTATATCTTGGTCTTTGCAAACTACTTAACCCCTACATCCTGAGTTCTCCTTTTTACCTTCCCTGCTCTCCACCAGGAGTATAATTAATACTCTTTGAGGGAGATGGGAGGTTCAGAAATGTGAAAAATAAGTAAACAAGCAAGCAGATAAAGTGCAAATATTAAATGATGTATATTTTTGCTTTCTTTGCATTGCAATTTCGTACAATCAAAAGCCACAGAAATAGGAAATGGAAAATGGATAAGATCATTATCTTTCATTTCATTTACAGGGCAACTAGGAGATCCTTTGAAAGAATATGAGAGTATATCTTTAGTGCCATAACATTTTCAGGGAGAGACGGAGAAGGAGAGAGAGGGATAACAGGATGAGAGCCAGTTTGATGCAGTGGTTAAAGGCACCGGGCTAGAAACCAGGAGACTGTGAGTTCTAGTTCTGCCTTAAGCAAGAAGCCAACTGGATGAATTTGGGCCATTCACTCTCACTCAATCCTAGGGAAAAGAAGGCAATGGCAAACTAGTCGTGAAAAATCTTACCAAGAAAACTGCAAGGACTAGTCCAGGCAGTTGCCAGGAGTCAACATTGACACAAAGACACAAATAGATAGGTAGATCAATATAAAGTCATAAGGATAGGGATAAGAGAGGGAGAGGGAGATTCTGCTTTTCTTTCAATAATGCTTCAATTGAACAGTTCTGATGTTATCTGCTCTGTAGGTTTAATTTAATTTAATTTAATTTATAAAATTTATATGCCGCCCAACTCCCGAAGGAATCTGTTGTCCTCCGTGTTCCAGTCTGCAGAATAAATTGCATTGTGACTTGTGAGACTATTCTTGCATGGAATTGAGGAAAGTACACCTGTAGTTAGCAATGTAGTAAACAATATACATGTAATAAAGAATACCCAATGGACTTCTAGGTCTCCCTGGTCTTTTAATGAACAGGTAATCAGGGGCTCTATATAATATTGCTTCAGAGAAATTCCTCTACACTGAGCTCTTTGTGGTTTATTTCTTACTTTTTCCTGATCCATGCCTCACAACAAAACCAAAATAGCATGCAGGACCCATTTTATATTGGTTTCTTAGATATATGTAGACTTCAGGTAGCCCAAAAGAAAATAGAATAACTTGAAGTTCTAAATATCCTCTGAAAAGGCTTGCATTTTCATATTAAAAAATAGGTAATCCTGTCTTTTTTACCATTTCTAATCAGACACTGAAGCCATCTTTGAAGAAATGAATTCCCAGATGGCAATATTAATCTTGTGCAATCTTGTTACCTTGCTGACCTCAGAACACTATATGCTGCAGGGAGTGCCTGAAAGCTACTCTAGCTGCGCACACCTAATGAAATAAGTTGTCCATCTAGTTATCTTTGATAATGCTGACATCATGATTATCTACACTTTAGGCGTTTTTCAGTCAGACATAGAACAGCCATTGCCACCCATCCCTTAGTTATTAAAATTTCTATTTGCTACTGGTTGGAAGTGCCTCATAAAATGAGGACAGATCCTCATGGTGACTTTGAAAGGTTACAGACAAAAAACAGAAAAAGCCAATTGAGCTAAATCATTCACTCCGCTTTCACCAAGCTTTCCTTCATATGTGTTGGACTACAAGCCACATCAACCTCAGCCAGCATCGCCAAATTGGAGGGGGCCAAGTTGGATAATAATGCTCTAACCCATCTATAAATGAGAGTCTAAAACTGAAATATATTGCTTGGCACTTTATGATGAATGACTTTTCCCAGGCATGATTTATATAAACAGACTTTTCATGAAATATAAGAACAGTGGTAATCTAAAGAAAACCTGAGTAATTCTCCTTCAGAAAAAACATATCACAGTACAGAACCAAAAGTAAGAAACAAAACTATATTATAATTCAGAACTATTTTGAAAGTATTTTAAGCATAGAAATATAAAACATTCCAGAAACATATCAAATTAACTAAATTAGGAATTTGTGAAAGAACTAAGTACTCACAAATATAGGTTCCGTTCCAGACTAAGGTTTCCAGGATTAGCCAGGCTCTAAAATGCAACTGAGACTCCAAAATTTTAAAAATCCAGGTTTATAATCAAATATCACAGAAAATTCAATTTGGGTCCTCAGTATAGTCAACCAGTTTAAAATGCATAACTAAAATAATAAATAAAAATACAATGCTTGCTTAATATTTCTTGGTGTATTGTTATTCATGTTATTGTTTATTCATGTTATTCATATATAAAAAGCTATGGTTTAATAGAATCATTTGCTGATTTTGATTAGCACATTTTACATTTATAATTCATATTAATAAATTTATTTATTTATTTATTTATTGCATTTTTATGCCGCCCAACTCCCAAGGGACTCTGGGCGGCTTACAACAGAAGTATAAAAACATTAAAACAATATAAATATTAAAAAACGATTTAAAAAGCCATACATAAATATCCCGATGCATAGTATAGTAAATTATCTCTATTTCTTTTTTTAAAAAAATATTTTTATTGGTTTTCAAATTTAATATATCACAATATTTATAGACAGATCCGCCACCATTTATATACATCGTTACTATATTTATATATTTTATACATTGATTTAACGTATTTTCTAATCTTATGTCCTCATCCCACATTGTCTCTTCAATTTTCTATTATTAGTCCAATTATACCATTTTTCCCAAACGTCATGGTATTCTGAATTTTTTTGTCCTCTGAGTTCAATCGTTAATTTATCCATTTCAGCACAGTCATATATTTTTTTAATTATCATACTGTCCATCGGTGTGGGGGTGTTCTTCCAATTCTGTGCATACACAATTCTAGCCACAGTAGTGATATGTAGAATTAAATATTTGATGTTTCGGCTGTATTGTCCTTTAAATATTCCCAGTAGTAGAAGTTCCGGTGTGTATTCTATTGCTGTTGGTAACTGGTTATCAATGCAATGTTTAAACTAACCTCTGTTGGCTAAATGAGGGATAATGGCTATCCTTTGACTGTTCAAAGCTTGACAAGTAGTTAGATGTGAAGGATATACAGAGGTGGGATTCTACCGGTTCTAACAGGTCTGCTAGAGCTGGTTGTTAACTTTCTAATTTTCTAAGCAGTTCGGAGAACCGGTTTTTAAAAACAATCTCCTTTTGTTTTTTCCCATTTTACAGGGTTAATCCT
>QLTV01002110.1:2012348-2024907 GCA_003457575.1 Thermophis baileyi | reverse complement strand
ATGGGGTGGGATTTTTCGGGGGGGGGGGGTGTATTTTGGGGGTGCAGGAGGTGGGGCGGGCCACGAGACGCGCGTCTTACTGGAATCTGGCAGCTCCGTGGCGTCTCTCAGCTGGTCTGTTTAGTTCCAGTTTCAGTTCCAGCTCCAGCCATTACCATAGAGCAGGAAGCGCACTCGCAGAGCGGCCGCTGCCCTGGCTGGGGTTTGGACGCCGCAGAGCCGGAGTTTGGGGGAGATAAAGAAAGAAAGACTTCTGTTGCTTTCCTTGCGCGCAGCCAAAAGCAGAAGCAGCAGAAGTCTTTCTTTCTTTCTTTCCCCCAAACTCCGGCTCTGCAGCTTCCACACCCCAGCCAGGGCAGTGGCTGCTCTGTGAGTGCACTTCCCGCTCTATGGTGACGGCTGGAACTGGAACTAAACAGACTGGCCGAGAGACGCCTCAGAGTTGCCAGACTCCAGTAAGACGCATGTCTTGCGGCCCGCCCTGCCCTGCCTCCTGCACCCCGAAAATAATAACCCCCCCCAATAATAAGGCCAAGGCCATATTTCGGGGTCCAAAAAATATAAGCCCCTGTCTTATTTTCGGGGAAACACGGTAGATAGTAAATCGAATAGACTAAAATAGAAGGTAGAGGAAAGAAGTGTAGAAAAGTGAGGTGGGGGGAAAGAGGGAGTTAATTCAGTAATAAAAAAAGAGAGTCAAAGGAGAGAATGTGTTCCCCTTTAATATCCAATACTTTCACCAAAGTTCAGTTTATATTCTCTTAATCCTCAATTACTTGCTCTTTAATAGTCCTTTTCTGTTGTCTTTAATTATTAGCTCCTCCGGAGACTTCAAATTGTGGATTGCTGTCCCACTCTTAACAGATTTGCACAGTCACTGCCGCTTTCCGGTCTCTCTACTTAATCTTTGTTTTGACTCTTTCTTTGTATCCAGCTAGTTCGTTAATGAGTTGTGGAACGGTCTGCTCTGAACCACTTCCTGGGCTCCATTCTCCAATTCTCTCTCCACGTACGTTCACTGGAATCTTTCTCCATTCGGATCCTTTATTTAATCACACTTTCGATTTCGGTTTTCACTTTCTTCTTCCGATTTTCTCTCTCACTTACAATCGCCGCTAGTTTTCTTTTGGAGTCTTCTTATTGCCGCAATAAATTGGATCTCTCTGTTAGCGGTTTTCTCCTCGTTAACTGTGGGAGTCTTTTCTCTTAGATCGGGTGCAGTCTGTCAAATTAATTTGCTTCCAAGTCCATTTGTGGTGCGCTATGGCTTCGGGCCTGCCATGCTATTTCAGCAGATACGAGCACTTTTCGCGTTGGATAGAGAGGGTGCCCTCCGCCCCAGCGGGCGAATGCCTTCGCTCCACTGTTGCCCGGGATGCCCCTCTTTTCCCACTCAGTCCTACAAACTTCCGTGCCTCGAAGGGTCTCCAAAAAGCGAAAAGAAAGCAGTTTCAAAGGACAGAGATCGTCCTTCTCCAGCTGCAACACCCAACGTCACCACCGGAAGTCCAAATTATCTCTACTTCAGGCCATAATAAACATTTGTCTAAACCACTGTAATAAATTTACCTTCAGATTTTTTTCACTTTTTTGTTTTGCATAAAGATAACAATTATTTTTTTGCTTCTGGCTGCCATGGCTACATTGGCCATTCTAACCCTGGCCACTTTTTGAATGAAAATGCACTTGAAACCAAGTGCAGTTTCTTGGGGAGAAAAGTTATGTTCTAAATTTGGCACATTAAAAAGAAAATGTTTGTATTGTTGAAAATGGACAATGCAGCCAAAGGCCAGATAGCTTCTAAAAAATCAATGTATATTATAACTAAAGATAAGCATACAAAGCACATACACCTTAATTCCTTTTCAGTTTGCTTGATATATTATGGCTGGAAGATTTTCCTCTAAAATTCAGGATATGGATCTCTGCCAGAGAAGGTAGGCTTTAGATCTGATGGACCAGACATATTGTCTGTTTTGGTTTTTAATTAATGAAAGCTCCTACTATGTCCATTTGTTTACTTAAATATAAAGTAGAATAAACCTGAGTCTTTAAAGACAAACATTTAAATCAATAGTTAATCCAGAAGAATACACATCTTAAATAGTTTTGGCAACTTGATCAGAGATGATGAAGAGTAACACAGTTTTTTCAGAACAATGTGTCTGATATTCACCAACTCGTTACCCAAACCAATGCATCCAATAAACCTTTGCAATGTATGCATCTTTAATGAAAGCACAAAGAATTTATAATGGGTGGAACACATAAGTTTAAGTTAAGCCAACAACACTAAGAATTCAAACGAGTGGTAAAACGTCCCTAATAAATTATACATATTCATGTGTGTGTGTATATATAAGCAGTCATTTATGTGTGCATAATATATAATAGCACGTATAAAGTGCATAGTCTGTAATTTTCTGTGGCTATAATCTACAGATAGTTTTTGAAAAAAGCTTAATTTGCTGCTTATCCCTGTTCTATCTTTTTTCTCTCTCTCTCTCTCTCTCTCTCTCTCTCTCTCTCTCTCTCTCTCTCTCTCTCTCTCTCTCTCTCTCTCTCTCTCTCTCTCTCTCTCTCTTTCTGATTTGTAAGTTAGCAATTTACCAGGGCCAAAGGACCACACTAATACTAAATGGCAGGCCAGGGACCAACCCCAAGAAATACTGGTCAGGGCCAGAACAAAAAATTAATTTGATTTCATTTATCTATTTCATTAAAATTGCACAAAACTACTGTGACTACTATTCAGTATGTATTTTAAAATTCTCTTCTCCTGCATTGAAAGTATCAATTTGATCACAACTTTTGAAGATCTATGAAGGCTTTACATAGAATACTAGAATTTTACATTATATGCTGGTCAGTCTTGGGATAAAATAGCAATAGCAATAGCACTTAGACTTATATACCGCTTCATAGTGCTTTACAGCCCTCTCTAAGCGGTTTACAGAGTTAGCATATTGCCCCCAACAATCTGGGTCCTCATTTTACCCACCTCAGAAGGATGGAAGGCTGAGTCAACCTTGAGCCGGTGAGATTTGAACTGAAGTAGCCTGCAGTGCTGCACTCTAACCAGCTGAAGTAGCCTGCAGTGCTGCACTCTAACCACTGCGCCACCTCAAAACTTGGGATAAAACCCCCATTCAAATGTCTGTATGTGTATATAGAATTAGTAACCAAGACTAGATTACAAATCAAACATTTGTTGATTTGGCTGCAACAGAGTAACATGCCTATCCTGTAGTAGTTGGGACATTCCATGATTACAAGTAATGCTTTTTATTCAATCAAACTATGAGATTAACTGTATTGTATCATAGAATAGTATGATAGATTTGGTGATTATTATTATTATTATTATACACACACATATCTTCACAATATTTTGATGAAATTATATAGACATGCAGTAAGTTCCATACCTGAGAAGATATGAATCTTGAACCTGGGTCTCCTTACTCAAAGATTCAGATATTCCTTCATAAATGTAGTAAAAGCAGAAGAAGCAGCTGCCTTTGGTCCCACAGGCTGGTGGACCTCCTTTTGCCATCAACTGCTTGTCCTATAGTTTCAACAAACATGATCATGCATGGTAAAGCTACCAAATCTGGTTGCAAACACTATTAGAAAGCTGCAAAGAACTTCTGTATCTCTTTGCTGTCGTGTCTAGCGAATATCTGGATTTTTCCAGTGTAGTTATGACGATAAATGGGATCCCAATAGGAGCCTTAGCAGAAGAACAGCACAGTAGGAATCCTGGTAGAGAACCAGGCACTGGGAAGATACAGTACAACACTATTTCTCTTTGGACTTTTTCTATTGATTATTACAAAGTCTCCAGTTTCTCTCCTTTGCCAGCTAAACTTTATTGGTGAAATCATCCTCCTTCCTTCACAGCAAAACCAAGATTGAATTATTCACTTAGAATCATACTTGTTTTCCATAACAGACAAAACACCGGTAAACTGAAATATAACTTACTTGGGCTTAGAATAGTGTGTGAATTAAATTATTGTGTTTTGCAAATCATAATTTAGAGTTTAGTATTGTGTAGACCTAGACAACTGTGGTTAATTCAGTAAACCATAGTTTAATACAGTGCATAAAATTAATCAAAGGGTCCTGTTGCAAATCCACATAGGGATTATGGCCACTACACTCCCAATAGAAGGAAAGAAGCACAGCTCTTCAGTGGTATTGCTCTCAGTGTATTCATCATGTACTCCAGGGTTGGATCTATATTGAAGTAGAGCTTTTAAAAATGCCTATATATTTAAATTTCATGTGGTAATTATGGACATTTGGACTATTTTATAAATGATTTATTGAAAAAAAATGCTGGAAGCAAAATATAATGCAGCTTTAGCTGGATAAGCTGGATTTACATTCCCATTCATTGATCTCCATTTTTTTCCATTTTATCCCAACCAACAAAATATGTTAGACCATCCACGGACCTGCTAAATGTGTTAGCTCAAAATTTGTATTTCATAGCTTATGATTCTTATTCCCATGTCTCTATTGCCTCTATTGTCAGTCTCCAACAGGCTCAGAAATTGCTATATTCATTTCCCGGGGCTAGAAAGAGAAGGAAAGGTCTATTTAAGACCAACTATCAAGAACTGTTGGAGATGGAAATTAATTTTGCATTTTTTAAAAAAAGGGTACCAGATTTACAGGTCTCTGTGCTTATGCAGATTTGCCTCAGTCCAAACTGCTGATTTATGTACTACTACCCATTTATTACCTTGGGTCATCATCCATCAGTTATTTTTGCAGATTGTAAAACTAAACTGCAAATTTTATATCCTTTGGAGAAAGTGCATGATTGGTATAAATAAATAATTCAACAATCTGCTTATTTGAAATAGATTTCAAAAGGATGCTACAAACACAGTGCAATTGCAATCAAAGCATCAACACCTTAGCGTGCACCATTCAGCTGATTCTTATATAAAACCAAAGTGCTTTTATGAGCTGTTTTCATGACAGCAATGGTGATATTTGTAATGGCTAACAGTTACTAAATACAATCAAGCTCCATATAATGCTTAATAGCTGTTAAGAAAGTTTCTGTCTAAACATTGCATGACATTTTATAGATAGATAGATCAATGTCTACACTTCAGTTCTTTGGACAAATGCTTAAATCCATAAAATCCTATCCTTTGTCTGAAAAGGAAAAGCAGACAGAGATCTGCACGGTTATTTCCAAAATGACCCTTGGGATTGCTAGTGATAGAAAATTGTCTCACAACAACAGCAGCAACAACTGCTCATTAGTATCCAGCACATTTCATGCTTTCCAAATCCTTCATGCATTTTATCCCAGCACTTTCCCAAGTGCTACCTAACTATTTAGGAGGGCAAATAAAAGATGTTATATTAAATAGGTGGCTTCACGTGTGTTTCTAGAGACAAGATGCAAATTAACAAAGAAACAAATGCTAATCTTGCAATAAAAGGCACATATTTTTCAATATTGTAGGTTCCCAAATGATTTAGGAATAATCTCACATGGTGCTCTGGACCTAGTGCAAGCAAGAAAATATAGTCAATATATATGTGTATAGAAAATGCAGGGGGGAAACCTCCTCATATAGGAACTTTCCCTACAAAAAATGCACAGGGCATTTGGAATTTTGTTTAGAAAGCACAATTAATTTACTAGGATAGAGCAGAGCTCAACAAAATTATGAAGAACAAATAGTGTAACCACACCTCTATCTGAGTCTTATACATATGTTTAAAAGAGACAGCTTTCGACTTTCCAATTTGGAATTGGGAGTTAGACAACCTGAACATTTGTTTTAAAAGGAAAAAAAACATCTTTAATCAGCCACTTTAAAAAAAAAAGCCATATTAAGTACTTAATAACTTCACCAAATTTTCTAGTTCAATTCAAGTGAATCTAAAGATTGCATTCAACATTCACAGAAGCCCAGGTGTAAAAAGTTGTAGTTGATTGGGACCATAGTTTCTTGGGCCTTTCCTCTTGTCCTTTTTTAATATTGGGACTCTTCGTTTCTCGCCAATCTTCTAGCCACTTCCACAGATATCTTCCGAACATACATCTTATGGTTCTATACAAAATTTCTAGCTAGAGCTTTTTGGGCTCACAGCCACCTTAAAATATGCTTGTTATCATCATCACCACCACCACTATCACACTACTACAATGCACTTTACTTAAGGACTGCCTTCAAAATGCAACTTCAGTGGGTATAGAATGATGTATGCTAAAAGACTACAATCAATTCAGCAAAATAGTATCTTTTCTTGTATTGCTTCACTTGTTACCTATGGTTCCAAGTACAATTCAAAATGTTATCCAACACCTATAAAGCCCTTCATATCTTAGGTCCAATTATTTTCAAGACCATCTATTGCAGGTAGATTTTTCCTATCCTATACATTTGAGCGGAGAAAGAATGCTGCATATTCCACCTCCCTGAAGCTCTGGGTGTGGAAAGCCAAGACGTTTGTTTTTTGTGCCAACCTATCCTTACTATCCAGTCTATATCATTCATCCCAATAAAAGGATGACCCTCTCTCTGTTAACATTCAGGAAGGATATGAACATAGTTTTGTTTTGCCAGGATTTTGATCTGTAATTCATAGGGATATTACTATTGCCATGTATTACCAGTCAAATTTATTGTTTTGATTAGGGTAGCATAGAAATGGGGTAAAACAAATAGGTAATTATTTGCACACAAACAGTATTTTGCCTCCCTAGATGACTAAATAAATTAATTCAGTTCTAAGATATTTGGGGCCAAAGGTAAAGGATGCTCAAGGAGGAAATGCAGTCCAAGTCTAAATTGCACATATCACTTATATTTGAGTTCAAATAGCACATGCCTTAATCTCTTAATTAAAAGAAACCTGGTTTCATGCAGATGTTACTACAGTACTTTAAAATTCCTTCTTAGAGTCAGAGAGTACCAGAAACTGGGAATAATTTTAAAGTCCTGTCTCTGACTAATGAAGATCTTCTCAGTATTCCATTCATTTACATTTTCTTCCCTTTTTCAATATTATTTGTAAATTCCCCTTTGCAACCATAATAGCAGCAATTACATTTTTATGGTGGCAGAAAATATTTTCTTAATAGCAAAGATCTCATTGGTAAAAAGAAAAATTAATGTTTTGAATGCTGAGTTAATAACCGTTCCCAGATTTATATCACGTAACAGCAGAATAGCAATGTTTTTGGAAAGAGATTTGCTCTGGGTGAAATGATAGAGCGTGTGCACTAGATGCTGAAAATCCCATGTTTGCTACCTGGTATGTAAGCATCCCCAGTTAAAAGAATCAGTAAGCAACAGATGGGGAGGAATTCCCCCTTCAGTGAACATGGATTACCAATCAGAATAAACAGAATAAATCAGCAGCCACCAGTGGCACATAGGCTACATGTGCTCCCAACTCTTTTTTATTGCCACCCAAAGCTCCTCAAGATCATATTCCCAAACTTTCCAGAAAGTTTAATGGGTCTATTTCAGTAAGAATCCTTTACCACAACTATCTCCAAAAAAGCTCCCCAAAGTATGATTACCATTGGAGGGGAGGGAGAGAATAGTTCCTTGTCTTACTAGTAAGTTTTCATCGTTGCAATGTATTTGTGTTGCTTTAGTATGAAGGGCCAATGTATTTCAGTTGCTTCACTTACATCATGCCTATATCAAGCATATCTATCCTGAGCATGAAATCTAACTTTAAAATAAGCAGATCCCAAGATGGAATCTTTAGAATGTGAACACAGGAATGTTGCTGTTTAAATGATTATGCAGTTGCAGCTTTCTCTTAACTGTGGCACTAAGCCACCATGCACTCTCCATTTGGAAATGTACCTTAACTACTGATTATTAAGCCAGCCTTCCCTAGAGCTAAGTTACAAAATTTCCCAGTGCACAGTAATTGAGAAAAGGAAAAATTCCACTGGAGCCATTAAAGGTCCTGGGGGCTGGAGTTAAGGATTACGTTGCTCATTATGGACAAGAAGAACAAGAAAAAAAGGATTACTAAATACAAGAGAATTCCCTGGTGTGTGGGCTAGAAACCTTACTATCAAGCCCTGCTTAATTGTATCATCATACAAAATACATACATGTCATTTTTTTGAATCACTTCAGTGACTGCATCACAAAGTCAGATCAGATACACAATATGTAAAAGAGCGATATTTATTCATTTTTGAAATGCAGCAAGGAGAGGCCTTTGTAAGATTCTTTGTGGCTGGGCATGTGTGATTAATCTGCTAGTAGATAATTATCTGGTATACAGAAGTTACAGATGCTTCCTGTTAAGTAATAAAAATACAAGCTTTCCCAAAATATGACATCACATTCTCTAGAGTAATGTTTCTCAACTTCAGCAACTTTAACACCACTCTAGAGCAAGGATGTCCAGAGTTCAGGCTTACTTTATTTTTATTAAAATTCCAAAATCCACAATCCATTGCCTGCTGCAAAATACATGTGCTTAGAATTAAAATATTCTGAAGCCAAGGTTTGTTTTGAGTACCATGATTGAATGGGATTCATATTCGTTGCAGACCAAAAAAAAAAAATTCGTACTTCAAGCTTAATTTCAGAGATCTACCGGTAGCTTCAAGTGAAATTATTGCTGCTGTTCCAGACATCTTTTTTCTTCTCTACTCGTGTATTAAACAGTGCACAGAAAACCTATAGCAGGTCATGCTAGGTCTTGTATATGTTTGGGGAGGAGGAAGGATTCTTTTCACCTAAAAATGTATCTAACAAACAAATAATCAACAACCAAAAGCAGGAAATGAGTATCAATTTCAACTAGATGAACAAAGCATATAGATGAGCTTCATTTGATGCACCTCAATCCTAAACATATTTTAGTAAAAGGCACAGTCCAATTCATATCTGTGTGTCTCCTGTGTAATGGTCCTTGAATGGTTTAGTCTTTCTTGTTTCAACTCTGAACCCAAAGACACTACCAAGAAGTCCCAAATTTGTTAGCTGTAAAAACTGTTTTTTGCTTATCTTTCCTGGATGTTTTTCTTCTGGCACCCCTTTTTTCCCACCAAGTTCCTGGGATCCCAGACGGCATTAAGAATAATCCTCCTTTGCTTCTCTGTAGATGTTTGTGTGTGATAATTTGCACAAGGAGAAAGGAAGCAATATATTTTTAAAAACCTTCCTAATAACCTGTTATTAGACACTGATTTACATGCAATTCTCTTTTGCTCTCTTTAATTTCACAGCCCCTTTGAAACAGCTGCTCCATTGCAACTTGCACATCTAGCTGAAAAGGAAATACATCACTAGCTGTCTGCCTTAAACTAGTAGAAAGTATTAATTTATGAGCTGTTTTTAGTGACCTTCACACAGCTCTGATGTGCTGGGTAGGTTCTTGTGCCAAAATCTCTCAGACAAGGTTATGTTAACCCAAATCAACCTCATTCCTTCAGTCACATTTGAAAGCCTGAGCAGCCCAAGTTAATACTAACATTAATATCATGAATCCATTTAACAATTGATTAATGCCCTGTATGTGAATTCCATCTACTTCTTACTTCTGGACCAAATGGTAAGGCTATAATTAACTGTCTCATTTAGCCTCTTTAATCCATTCCATATTAGATACCTACATTTGATTTTACATGCAGGGAATCTGGAACATTCTAATTTCATTATGAATCCCTCAATAAATATGAGGTTTTTTGTAAACATTTGTGTATATATTCAGTTCCATGGGGAAACTTCCTGATATTTGTAAATGCTTGAGTGATCGGAAACCATAATTAAATAGGGAAAGTGTTGATCATTTCTGAGACTGTGATCAATCTTAAAATTAATATTTTTTTTAATCTGAGCATATCTGGGACACACACTTCTTATTGATGCCTATAGTTAAATGGGTTACACCCTTTTCCTGAATCCATCCATTCTTAATGGCAGGAGCCACTCAAAAATCACACTCATTTTATCTTCCATATTATGCAGAACAATGTTAAACTTATAGAGAAATGCAATGGAAGCTCATACAATGCTACAGTGACAAAAGGAACAAACTTAGGTCATTTTGGAGATTACACAGTGGAACTGTATCTAAAAACTTAATCAAATGAAAGTAGGTATAGATGTTTGTTGATTTCTGTTATTCAAAGCTTTGGAAAATGACCAAAAATGAGAAGTCACTTCAAAACACCAAACAACTTGCTATCCAGCATGCCATAGTAGATTCGAACATGCTGTTTTTCCTATGAATGCTTCTAAAATACACACCAATCTCATATTCTGGCAGATTGCAGCTTATTTTTTAAGGGATTAAGCAGATTGCAATAGTTAATTCATTTTATAGTACTATATCATTCCATGTATTCTACACTATCCAAAAGTCAAATAGTGTAACTATAATTATATGACTGTTTACTTTCCATTGCCATTATAAACAATATTTCTATTAATTGTGACCATATAGATGTATTACTTTTCTCAGATAATCTTACAGTATTCTTTAATCAAACTGCATTCAATGAGAATTTCCAAATCCAGTTATAGAGATATGTCTGGTGTGTTTCTTGGATGGATGTCCATAGCAAGTTCAATAAATTGTAGCTCCATGTGAATGAGTACAAGACAGTAATCTTACGTTCTTGGGTTTATAATAATTTATATCCTGAACCTTACTGTTCTGAATACAGTTCAGCATGAGATTAGACTCACTTTAACAAATTTGAGAAAGTTGGTTATATGATAGATTCTGGAAATTATGAGCATATGTGATTTTTCTCATTTCAGTCTGTCTTATTCCCAAATATCGGTGTGCTCCTCTTTCATTTAATCTATGATAGCTTTGTTATTTATTTCAATGAATATAGATTACCCCAGTGTGGGATGAACAGGATGCCAGCTCCTATATTTAAAAAATGCTGTATGGACAAAATCAATCTAAACCCATAATATCCATTACTGGAACTGATCTTTCTAGAATCTCTTTCATATATTATACTTCCAGTTCTACAAATACATTATTTCCTGAATTATTCTCTGAAATTCATAAAAAATGAATTCCTTGAATTAGGTCATCTGCTCAAATTTGAAATTCGCTGCACATTTTAGTTTAGCACGTTGTGTCAACCCAGCTTTCATCTTTGTACAGATTATCCTGTTGGACTGTTACTGAACTGATATGACAAAATGTGGGGCGGATACAAGTGATTTTTAATTCCATTATTTACAAATGCATAATTTAATCTGTAATACAATTTGGCAATCAGTTTCAGTGTACAATGGATTTATCTTAGTATAAGATGGATTTACTTCCTAACAAATACGTAATGGGCAAACTGGTCCAGTTCTTGCTCCAGATCCTTTAGACTACATCTCCCATAAGCCTCACAAACATTATCGATGACCTGGGACTCTGCAAAGTGTAATCTAAGACATCTGGGTGGCATCAGGTCGCCTAGCAGTTTCATGGATGTGTTGCAAATGAGTGCAAATGAATTTTAAAAAGGGCTGAGATTCAATATTATAACATGTGGTCTTTGTTCTCACATTCATGCCAAATTCAGGTTTTCTTTAAACTGCCTTTGTACAACAGGCCTCACCCCGTCCGCCTGATACCACCACCACCCCACTCCCCACCACGCCAAGCCAAGCCAGGCATTAACCCAGGCCTTCTCCCAACTTTGCAGAATCAACCCTTCCCCAACCTTTTCAGTCTCAGTTCACGCTCGCCCTTCTTATCGCGAGATCAAGCGACGTGATTTAACTACAAAGCACTCTTATTGTATGGGACGCCGATTCCGTTCAGCCCCACTTGTCACCGCGAAAGGGTTGATTCGTGGGGCAGGTCGGACTAGAAAGGGAACTTCCTTTCACCCCACCAAAGTACTGTAAAATAATACAGCTTCGCCAAAGAAGTGGCCGACGGGCGAAGGAGGGCAGGGAAGGGGTTTGGAAGGGCAAACTCTGCCCGGTGACGCAGGAAAAAGGACCCGCTTAGGAGTTTATTTTATTTTAAGTAGACTCGGCCACTAATCGTATCGGTGCGGAGCCAAAGCAAGGTTAGCAGGAGAGGCTCCGAGCCCGTCAAGGCAGGCAAGCCAGCAAGCCAGCCAGCCAGCCAGCCCTTCTCTCCTCTCCCCGGACCCCACTCGTTGGCCGGCCGCTTAGGCTCCCTCTTTCGCGGAGGGTTCCCGCCTCCTGTCATTGAGCGCTTTAGCAAAAGGTCTCGCTAACTTGAGAAAAGGGAGGAGGAGGATTAGGCCTAGCGAGGGAAAGGCATCCTCGCCTGCAAATCCCCAGGCAAAGAGCTTGTTATCCGCTGCCCGGGTGAGGCTCTCCGTAATCATCATTCCCCCAGCAAGCAAGGGGGGGAAATCTTAATAGGTCTGTCACTAGCAATAGGGAGCCGGGAACGAGCCGGCGATTGTGGCAGGGCGCGAGGGGGGGGGAAGGAAAGGGGGCAATTTAAGCGCGCCGAGAGGGAAGGAAACGAAGGCAGCCAATTTGTAGAACCTGCGCCTCGTCAGGGCCGCTCGGGGCCTCCACGTTTGGTTTCTGAT
>QLTV01002110.1:1990243-2012243 GCA_003457575.1 Thermophis baileyi | reverse complement strand
TGCGCCCGCCGCGGGGGGGGGGCGCGGCGGGTCGGGGGGCGCGGGGGCGGGGGGGGGGAGCGCGGGGCGGCCGGCGGGGGGGGGCGGGGGGGGAGGCGGCCCGGGGCCGGGGTCAGGATAACAATCGGGAGAGCGGTTGCGGGAGGGAGGAAAGGAGTGGGTGCGCTGGTCAGAGGAAGGCCGCCGCTGGATGGACGGGCAATCCTCCTTTCCTCCTTGGAGGAGGATACTCAGGCTGTAAAGGGAAGGAAATCCTCCCAGGCGAGGTCTCGGCTGATGCCTTCTGCATCGGGAACCTGCACACCTCTTTGCTGGGGTCGAGACATCCCGGAAGCCAGGTCCCTCCGGACTGGGGAGGCGATCTCCGGTGACGGGGCGGGAGGCGAAGGGCTGCCAGGCGGAAGAAGGGCGGCGGGTGCAGCTAGGTGCGGCGGGATCAATCAAAGGGGGCCAAGCTTCCCCACAACCGCAACCCCCCCCCAAACGCCCAAATCTCGGTGCGTCTCTGGCTCGCTCGCGCTCTCCCCCTCGACAGCGTTTACCACCCTGCTTGACGTCAGAAGAAACCGTGAAAATCTCCCGGAGAAAAAGCCTAAAGCCCCCCTGCTCGGGCAGCGCATACCTGACTGGTGGGCTCTCGGACAGGAGCAGGCGGGGCCAGGCGCTGCAGGGCCACGAGGGAGCGAAAGGGAAGGGCCTCCCGAGCGCCCACCCGCCGCCCTTCTCACGCAGGGCTCCGCGAGCGGCGTCTACATGGGACCCCGGGAGTAGTGCCAGAGCGCTCTGAGAGGAGGCAACCCAATCTTTTCTCGGCTGGGAATAAATATCGTCAGCGAACGAGAAGATCGGGACACCCGGTAAGCGCTTCTCGGGCGAGGCGGGCGCAAGGGACGGACTGGAAGGAGACCTGCGGGATTCCGCCGCAGCCTCCGGGGAACTTGGATTTCTCCATTAGTTGTTTGGGGATATTGGGAACAGCTCTCCTTTGCCCCCGCGCCCCGCCCGACCCCAGTCCTTGTATCCCCTCCCTACTTAAGCTCCCTCTCCTAACCCCAGAGAGCAGTGCTCGAACCCTACTGGTTTATGGGGTGCGGAAGACTTGGGGGGGGGGGTTGTCCACTGGTCTTGTCTTCCTGCCATACTTCAAGAGGGTCTCCGCGGCTAGAACTAGTCCGCGATCAGGAGAAATTCTCCTTTAACCCCTCCGAGCGGAGTTGCTCAGCGCCCCATCTAGTCGCGCCAGAGCTTGGCAACCTCCCCTTCCCCGGTGAGGGGAGCTACGGATCGGGCAACCCGGTCCGCACGCCGCCCTCCGCTCCCTTCCCTGCCTCACCATTTTTCCCCTCACTCCAAGTCGCCGTCGTCCCCGCGGCTTCCCTAATTGCAGCCTGGGCTTAGCCTTGAAGTTGCAAGTCCTTGACATCTTTATACCTTGTATAAATTCTCGAAGGTTCCTGCGCTTCGTCAAAGCTGACAAATATACCCGAAAAATATAATTCCAAGGGGGTTACCTCATTTTGCATAAGGCAAAGTCTGAAATCAAACCAGAACGCCTTTACATAGGGGAGACTCTCGATGGGGCTGTCTAGCGTCAAGGTTGTGAAGAACAATTTTATTCCCTGCTGCTACCCGCTGGAACAGCGTGACAAGGAGCACGCTGGGACGTCGCTAACAAATGTTATATTTTTATGGAATTCGGTTTTCTTTTATAGCAACAGCTACTTGATCTTGGAGTATGGGATTATGTATATTTCTAACACACAATTCGAGTATTTTGCAGTGGGAAAAGACTAATCTAATATTTCACAGGTGTGTTTTTCGAGAGGTTATGAGAATCCAAACGATTTTCTTGCAGACAACAATTTTTTCTGCCAGATTTCGATAATTTGCCCAATGTGGATTTTTATAAACCAAATAAAACATAATATGTATTAACCCCAAATGGAAATAAAGAAATTTCAATCCTTGCAAAGACAATTTTAATAAAGAGAAATTAATCTTTGTTTACATTACTTAATAGGAAACATCATTTTAATTAAAAAAAATACAAAGGCTCAGGCAAACTTAAAAGTTAATAAAAAGTATTTATTTATATGAAGGAAATCAAACTTTCCTTATTTAAATTAAAAGTCTAAATAGAAATTATGGTACTAATAAGAACAGAAATAAGTTGATTCCAGAATTCAGAGTTTGACAGAAATTGCTGTCGTGTTAAAATATTGTTCCTTATAACAGAAATTCCTCGTTAGTTTGGCTTTTTGGATTCTACATATAGTTTAAGACAGAATACTTAGATTTAAACAGATTTAGATTTAAATCATTCTCTTTAACTTAAAACATACACATGTTGATAGTACATCTTGGCATTATTTCGATGGATCCGTATTTGTTTGTTTAGGAATACAGTTTTACTTGGAAGTAAATCCCATTTCTATCAAGGGTACTTGCTTTTTAACAAACATATGTTTCAAATTGGAGTGCCAATCCCACAATCAGTTTAAATCCAAACAAAACTCTGGCTTAAATGGACTGTGGATTTAAAATACTTCTTTCCTTGAAATAAAACAAGTACACAAGCAATTATTGTAGCCAATCAACAATTGACATGTTTCTTTGGAATATGACAGTTTGCTCCCCACCCCACCCCACTCCCCCGAAGCTGTATATCTCAATATGCGCCCTTCTGTGACACAGTTTTCAATCTGTTCATGTTGCTCTCAAAATAGCACATATAACCTGACAATGTAGGATATTAATCTTTATACTGGAAGAAGGGGGACACTTTCATATCAATGCACTGAGACATATAATGTTTCCAATATTGGTTGTAAGATAAACTGGAATCTGCTGTTATAATATTAGCTTTTTCTGCGAACTGCCTGCCTTTGGCATTATATAATATTTAGGGGTTTTTTTCCGTTTCAATTGTTCACTTTTGCTTCATTTTCTATTTCCTGACTATCGCCTAGTTCAGAAGTACTCCACTAGGTTCCCGTAGTCTGCAAGTTTTCTGGAAATCTGTTCCTACTCCCGCCCCATTAATACTCCATTAGGTAATAGTCCTGGGGGGAAATCAGGAATTTTCTACTCTTTGGGACCTAAGGTTGACAAATAATTGAAAGTGAGAATTCCCACTGTTAATTGTAGGTAGCATTGATATAATTCTCAGAACATACCCCTTCCGAATGAAGTGAGCATAGGTCTGCATATTTGCTAGTGCCCATGGGGGATTTCCGTGTGACAGAGATTTAAAAGGAGTTGCTGGTAAGACACTTGCCACAGCCATTTTAAAAGAGGATATGGGCCTCCCATTCCACTAACAGCACTGGCTCTCCTTACCAGATAAATCTCGGGCAGAAGCCTTCCACGTCCCCTTGTCTTCCGCCAAATCGAACTGAACCCGATAGACATCAGAGGGACAACTGAGCCGGGTTTTGTTTAGGACAGCTGGACCGGCTCCCTCACAGTTGCACAAGGATGGTTGGATCGCGCTATGAATCTTAAGTGAGCAAATGGCCTAAGAAGGACTTAAATTCAGCAAGAAAAATGGAGAGTGTTTCTCCCTTCCCCCCCCACCCCCCACATCTTAAAATGTACTTTATTGAATGTTGGCCTTTTCGGGGTATTTCAGTTAAAAAGGGATCTCCGAGAGACACCCTTCGGTTGTTGTTTTTTTTAATAAAGTGGGGTTTTTTTGGCGTTTATATTATTTCTGGCAAGGCAAACCCTACAAAATAGTTATTTAACCACGGTGTGTTTTGTTGTTCACAGAGTTTGTGCTATGGAGCTCGGTCGGTCTAAAAGTATCCCTCCCTATGCGGATTTAGGTAAGATGGGGTATTTTCGCAGTTGGGCGGAGTGGGACAAAGGGGTTTCCGCGAATCCTTTCGTGCCCTAATAAAGCCCGAGAAAGTTCAGACGCGATTCAAACTCGTTGCTTATATTTGCTTCCAGTCTCCCGATTCCACAGGCCGGTGTCAGCGGCTGAGTGCCCCGGTTTCTTAGGCCTCCTCCTCCTCCTCCCCAGTCCTTTAGCGAGTGATTACCTATATTAAGATCAAGCGGTTTTTACAATGCAACCACGGAAACTGGTGGGGCAGAAGCAACCCTGGTTTTTGTCACGGTTTTGGCTCTCCGGGGCTGTTGCTTCCGTGGCTGGAATCACCCAGTGACACCCCGGGTCTGATGACCCGGCTCAGGCGATCTGAAGAGGGCTTATTGGTCTCAAGGGAAACAAATGCGTGTTAGCTGGGATCTATCGGTGGTGCGACCCGGTTAGCAGTGCCTTCTGGGGTGGGTGACCCTTCCTGGGACTGTCGTGGCATGAAGTTTCCAGATTTTCCCGCCGAGAAGGGCAAAATCCGGCGAAGTCCCGAATCAGATTGGTTAGCGGAAACGCCCACTGGACTGCCGCGGAGTTGGGGTTAATTGGTTGGGGTTCCTCGGTAAATCGCTTAGCTTAGTTGCCCAGTGATCGAACTGCCCGAGCTGGGTTTGTGTTTGTGCTTGTTTTCGTTTAAATGATTATTTTCTTTGAGGCGACGTTTTTACTCGGAGGTCATGCAGCTGAAGTTTGGGGAAATGTCTATCATTGACCTTTATGAGTTTTTATCTTGAGTTTTCTCCCGATCAGAAACTTCGTTTTCTCAGCTTCTTTTTATTTAACGCCTTAAGTTTTCCTCCTCCCCACAAAATTGAGCCGGTTCGGGACGAAGCTTAATTATTTATCTGCTTGGGCCAGGAAATACGCCGGCTGTCCCAAGCCTCGGATTTACCCTGAGCATATTAAAACACTGGGCATTATTAGAAGACTTCAGCTATTCAGGAACTTCCCCACTCTCACCCAACTCCAAATATGCCAGCAATTAAGAGGCTGCTCGAATTAAGCATGTATAAGGAGGATGGTTGGGAGGTGGTGGGAGGGAGAAAGCGTGGAGATGGTGGAGGGGATGCAGAGATAGACCCAAAGGGGAAATATAATCTCTGGAGGTCCTGTCGCCTTTCTTTTCAGCCTGGGAAAGGGCCCTAACGTAAAGGAAAAGCTGGCTCTTCGGCCTTTGATTACACTGGATCAGAGAGAGACTGTTAATTCAACACATACCCCCCACGCCCACAAAGGCGCTCCAAGTTCAGAGATGCCCCGAGTAACCTGAGCAGCCCGCTTAACAAACTCTCTCTGCCCCCTTTTCTCCATGCATGCAATTAATCTAAAAGGCATGTTCTCCGTGGGGGAAAGCCAGGAATTCTCCAGGGCTCCCGATCCTGCTGTCCTTCTTCCCCACTCTCCCGGGTTCTTCTGCCTCTCCTTCCCACTCCTTCGCTCCAGAAGCCCTTCTCCTCTGCAGATCGAGAATACGCATCTCTGGCTCAGCCAAGGACCGCTGTTGGCCCCGGAATGGTGGGTAGGAAATTGCCTGTGGAGCCGCCGAGGCAAGAACTACGCGGGGTTCGATTTCATTTGCAAGGAATTCTCATTAAACGTGGTTCACGTGATTACTTTCTCATGTATGCCATTATTTCTTCCTTCGGCTCCATTACAGATTGCGCGGTCCCAAGTCTGGGAGGTCCCTGGAAGCCATGCCCAAAATAGAACCAATGAAGCTGGTCTGGGCAAGCGGGTTGGCTGCTGTGGCCCTAAGGCTGTGTTTTTCCTTGAAGACTATTTGGCTGGTGTCTTTTAGTGAGGCTCTTGGCTCCATGGAATCGGACTCTGCAACAGGAGCAAGTCTAGACCCAAAAGGGTAGCCTCGTTACCTCGTTAGGTTATAACCAAATTCGGAAGGATTTGATGCCAACAAGCTTTGCCATCAATCGGTACCCTCCACGGAGGGTTTGATCTTATCTTCCACTGAATGAAAAGGTGCCCTTTGCTTTCCTTCTGATAACAATTCTTCGTTGACTGCATTTCCATGTCAGCAATTTATAGTATCACCCTGCCATTGTTCTGGCAATGCGTCACTGACGCCTTCTGCTTAATACTACCTTCATCTTAGCTAGATGTCCCATTAAAGGGGGGGGGGTTCAGGTTTGTAGTGTTAATCCTATTTGAGATCATTTCCAAATTGTCCAAGATGGAAGTGGAAGGCTACCATGACTAGCCTGTTTGCCCATATTTAAATCTTGGACTTTTCTTTGAGGCCACCTCTAGTCTACTGAATGGGACTTCAGCAGATGATTTTACCAAATGGCACCCCGATATCTCTATCTGTACAGCTGCTGCTGCCTTCTAGATGTTTTGAGCTTCAACTCCTCTCATGCTCAGCCAACATAGCTGATGGGCATGATGGGAACTAATGCCCATCCCAAGAACTCCCAAGTTCGTACACGCAGTTGTTCTTCCGCATTTTAGACCGGATTCAGGAATATTTTCCAGATCACCTAGGAAATTTCAGGAACTGGACCTTCTGATTAGCTAGGCTTCCTGTTGCTAAGTCTCACTCGGACAAGATCATCCCTTAGATGTTTTCTCACCTTCGCTTTGTTTTCTGTCTTTAAAAAAAAACGAATGAGCGATCCAGGCCTTTGTGGGTCTCTTCCCCCAAACTTTTCGGCCTGGCCACCCTCCTTCAGGTTTGAGGAAGGAGGGTTGGGGTTTTTTTTTTCTTTTTCATCGGAGCGCTCTGGAAATTGGCTGCAGCGCCGGCCCGGGCCTTAGGCTGTTCATAGTTGCTTAGTCTCCCGGTAGAAACTGACCGCTGTAAAGGTAAAGGTGTTGCCTTCTTTTGAGGCGCTTTTTTGTTTGTTTGCTTGCTTGCTTGTTTGTTTATTTTGGGACTTCCTGGTCTAACCAGGTGGTCCCTATCCAAGCGCTGGCTAGGGCCGCCTCGGCTGAGTGGCTGAGATCACCCAAGAGCTCTCTGGCTTCAAGTGAAGGCGGATCAGGGCAGCCGGCCGTTTGTCCTTCGAAAATAAGCTTTGGGGTGTCGTTCGTCTCTGTCAAAAAAAACCTTAAACTTCCCATTTCTTAGCCCTTGCTGTTTCTGTTAGACACCCTTCCCCCCCACCCCAGACTTTGTTCGGGGCTGCGAGTGTATTATTCAAAATCTCTTTCCCCTCCCCGTCCCTTGGGAGCAGACCTAAATGGAAGACCCTACATGCTTGGGGGTTGCTCCTCTTTCCAGCCAACGCTTCCTCGGGACTTCCTGCCGCTTTCCTTGATATTCCTGCAGGAGGGAAGGGGGGAAGCTCCCGGCTTGTGGTGCGGGAGGGTGCGAAGGGCTCCTGAAAGCGGGAAGGTGGGAAGGTGCTCCTTTAGGCCCATTTTGTCCTTTAACCGTTGCTGACCTGACCCTCTTCGGCTAGCAATGGCACCTGGACCGCTGAGTCGGCCAGAGGATGCTCCCTCCTTCCCTGCCTCCGGGAGCGCGCCTTCTAAAAGTCCGGGGCTTCCAAGCAGGGCCGCGGCTTCACCGGAGGAGTTGAACTCCTGGCCGGGAAAGAGGGCCGCCCAGCCGCCAGTGAGATCCAGAGCCCTGGCGCTCCCACAAGAAGCCCCGCACTGAGGCGGGTCACCGCGGTTGCCTTCCCTCTTTTCTTTCCTCGGGTGATTTTGCCCAGCAGGCTCCACAGCGGCTGTGGACCATGCACGCAGCCGAGGGGGAAAGCCGGCCAAACTCGGTCCAAAAGGAGCCCTGTCGGCTCCGGAACCACCACCGCTGCTTTTCTGGCAAGCGGCTTCGACGGAGAGCCGCCAAGGATCACTTTCGGGTCGGTCGCCCTGGGCCTCGGAAAGCTCTTCCGCTTGGCTCTTCCCAGCACGCCTGAAGGGGAAACGCTCTCGAAAAGTCCTGGCTGCCTGCCTGCCCGCCCTGACGGCGATCGCTTGGACGGGACCCCTTCCAGCTCCCGCCGTCTGGCAGGCCAAGGTCCTCGGGGCGGGGCGGTAAGCTTTGAGCCGCCTTGGGAGGAACCGGGCTCCGAGCGCCACGGCCACCCGCGCCGAGCGGGCTGCCTGCCCTAAGGAGCCTCGGCGCGAAAACGCGTTTAGCCTGCCTGTTCCTTCGGGGGCTTTCTCCCGTCTAATCCCACCTAAAGGCTTCATTTTGCAAATCGACTTCCCGGGCCCCGGAGAGAATAGAAAGAGTGGGAGTAGTTAAGGTGGCAGCTTGAAGGGAGGAGGGGGCGATTTGTCTTTGTGCCCTGCTGGACGCGCAGACGCTCCGCAGAGGTGGTTCGCTTTTGCCCCGCGCGGAGTGGCCACTTGGCAAAGGCCGCTTTGCCTCTTAGTTCAATGGCGTGAGGTGGTTGGATCCTTTGCTTTATTTTCACCGGGCTGTCTTAAGTTTCAGCGGCCTGTTTTGAGTTTGTGTGCATGAGGGCGTTCAAACTACAGATGCCATGCCTTTAATCAATTTCATTATAGTGTGTCCTATCTATCAAAGTAAAGATGGATGGATGGATGGATGGATGGAGTTTACAACATTAATTTAGTGTGTTGTGTGTGTTCTGCTAATACAGCAGAATTCGCGGGGGCACAAACCCACGCGTTATGATAGGCTATAATATAAGCGTGCAAGCGTGGATACATAGATAATGGAAGCAAGGATGGTTTGCAGAAGGTATGGAGAGGAATTGGGATTGGTATATACTGATTTTAGCTATGTTTCCTTTTTCTAACCCTTTAATTAGTCTGGATTTTATTTGGGGTTTGTTTGTTTTTTACTCCAAAGGTTGCTTATCCCAAAGGAATGGTGTGGTGGGCATGTATGTAAGTACTATATGCAGAACTCTAAACAGAATGTGAATAACTGAGTAAACTACCCAAAGCAATGAATTCACATTCCATGTCTTTAACCCAACTGGAATTTGATAGATTTAAATATTAATAGTGTGATTGAACAGGAGGCTATCAGTGCGCTGTGAAATGTGTGTGTGTGTGTGTGTATTGTGTGTATATATACATGTGTGTGTGTGCATATATATGTATATGTATGTATGTGTATGCAAGCAGCTAAGAAATCTACAAAAATTAGCAGTGTGCAGTATTATAAGATTCCTGAGGATAAACATGGATACTATGGAAGGGTTTCTCACTTTCCCCAGAGATTAAGGCAATGAGCGATTACATGTGGTTATATAAAATAGACATGAAAATCGATGCTACATCCCTAAAACCTAGGGGGAAAGACATTAGGAATGACCTCAACAAATCCATTGCTAATGAAAGAAGTGCAACGCAATCCTAAACAAATTTACAAGGAAGCAAACCCCCCTCCTCTTGGATTCAAGAGGACCTATGTCTGGATAGACATTTGTCTATCCATGCTATAATACATATCAACCTCTCCCACTAAAGAAATGGAATGTGGCAGTAGATCAGTCCCAACTTTTACATGTAGGGGTAAAATCTGCTGATGTTTTTTGTTCAAGACCTTGTAAATTTTTTTACTCTGATATCAAAAGCCATAATGTTTGGAGGTCTTTTACTGCGAAAAATACATCTCCGTTACAACCGAAGCTACTATCTAGAACATTCAGAAGAATGCCAATTCAATGTAAGTGCCATTAAATTTGGGGAGGGTAAGGCCTATTAATTTTGAATATAAGGCCAGGGTCAAAAAAAATTCTCTCTTCTTTTTCTTGAATTTCCACTGCTAAGAACTTGGTAGTAAGAAGAAAGATGGGGCAGGGTCCATTTTAATTAGTCTTGCTTATTTGTTTTGTTGGTGGAATGTTGTGGAAGGTGGCTTCTACTGACAACATTGAACAACCAACAGGCATCTTCTACAACATGGTGTGCTCCAGCTGTTTGGGACTACCGCAACCATTTTCCCAGCAAGCAAGGCTATGATGTTATATTCCAAGCACATATCATTTTGGGAGAAGCTGAATTAAAGTTTAAGAAAAGCTCTGAAGAGTGAAGAGCTTTTGCATGTAGATTTTGTCAGTTCTTGGGTATTTTTCCCCTTTTATTGCATTGTTTCCTTCTCTCCCCAGCCTCCACCTTCTTAGCTGCACCCTTGAAGAAAGTATTGTGCATTCATTAAGCCAATGACTTGTCCCATTGCAGATTTTTAGATAGAACTTATCTTTTCTCCACAAGATAGAAAATAACCATTGTTCTTTTCTTCTTGTCTGCAAGAGGCTGATGGGCACATCGTCATTCTATGGCCCACAGGGATTCATTGTCCTCTGATAAAATAGTTACATATTTCCCATAGAAATCCCGGTGTCACTTTGTGTTGGCAAAAGGCACACAATGAAGTCCAGCTCAGGAGCCTGACATAGAAGGGGGAGCAAACCTTCCTTCCATGATAAGAAGTCAAAGCCCTTTCTCATAGCTTCTTGGATGCCCTTTACTCTAGGCCAACCTTCTTTAAGCTGGCGCCTTTCAGTTATCTTGGATTACAACTCCCATAGTCCGCCAACCAGTGATTATGCCGGCTGGGACACAGGGGGGAATTGCAGGCTTCCACATCTCAAGGGCACCAGGTTGGAAAAAAAACATTATCCAAATGGAACAAGGAGAAGACCATTTCCGTTCAGCTGGTCTCCAGGGTGGTGTGTTCCTCCAGCACAAAATAACACTTGGCAAAGCTGCAGTTGAGGGCATTTATTTATTTTTTAGAGACTTTCACTTGTGTGGAATAAAACCTGCAAGTTTGCACCAAAGCCTTTCCCTCCAAGCCAGATCAATTTCATTATCAACTTGGATATTGGTATATCTGCATGACAGCATTCCTTCAGTGACTGTCCTACTGGCCCTTGCAATGGAGCCTCCTCTATCCCATCCGGTTAAGACTTTGTCTTCTAGAGACCATGCCACCATGTGAAGCAAGGGGGGAAATAGAATGGTAACCCTAACCTTACTAAATCCTTTTAAAAAGAGCATAACATGAAGAAATAAAGAAGAGAGTCCACCACCTTTGCCTTTTTTTTTTAATTAGCAGTTCATTATAATAGGCTTCGGCATTAGTTAGGAAGTGGCATCATTTACAAGTTAACAATTCTCTATACTTTAACACTGAAATACGAGTAGCATTAATAAAGCTGTACAAAATCAGCCCAGGCAGGGAGTCTAGTGGTGCCCTACCAGGGAAGTGAATTGCGTAGGATGGTCATTTTCTTATAAAGATGCAGATACAGATAAACGCAAGGATAAAACATGTTTGCAACAACCCTGCTGTTTTTTAAGCCATTTGCTCCCAGATTCCCACAACTGGTATGCAGGCGTGAAAGATAGACACGTTGCATCAGAGTTGTTCTTTTTTCCCTTTTTTTTTTTTAAACTGACTGATACTAGATAAGGTTAGATTTGCAACCACGCATTCATCTCTTCTGTGTTTGTGGGGAACAGATGGTTTTTATCTGGCTCACTCTGTTTGAGTGCTCATCCAGACCCATTTTTGTTCCCATGGAATGGTAGACATTTCAGATTGGCTTGTCATATTTTAACCTCGCTTCCTGAAGGGGGGGGGGAGAAAAACT
The DNA here is from genome assembly GCA_003457575.1 of Thermophis baileyi. Classification (NCBI taxonomy): domain Eukaryota; kingdom Metazoa; phylum Chordata; class Lepidosauria; order Squamata; family Dipsadidae; genus Thermophis; species Thermophis baileyi. The sequence continues at coordinate 2,000,816 of QLTV01002110.1, read as the reverse complement.
GATCGATTGCTAATGTAGGTAGAAGTTTTACTGAACTTCTACCAGGTACAGACTGGTTTAGTTGTTGTTGCTTTTAATGGCAAGGTTTCCTTTTCCAAAGTTCAAAATTGCCCAACCCAAGCAATTGCATTTAAGAGTTTGTGGTTTTTCCTCTGTTCGCTATTCATCAATTAATGCAAATGTTCTGTCGATTCTAAGCATTCGTTAGGGTTTAATTGAATGTAATAATTCAGTTAGTTAATTTACTTTAAACTCAGATTTCAGTTTCAGCTGCCATCTATAAAGGATCCACTATTGGTTCTTTGTAAATGACCCTTATTTTATAGATTATAGAATATTTATACTCTTATCATCTTTATAGATATGCCATTTGAGAAATGGCATAGATTTACCACAATGTTATGAACATTAGTTAAGGGAAATTCTATGATCTTTACTCATAAATAATTGCATGCAAATGTAACCAATTACACTGAGTGAATATATATGGCAGCCTTCTGTAGAATATATTTCCAGTAAGCATAAGTATAGGATCAGAAGAATATAAAATTTGTTTTATAAATTGTTTTATAAAATGGTGTTCTTGAGTAACATTTTTTGAAATTGTCTGCAGACAAATTCAAGTATCAGTCTCATAAAATCTCAATTTTAAAACACGAGGTTTACAGAAATGCATATTAATCATTTGGGTCAAGGGGAAGGTACCTGCTATAAAATGGTCTGAGGTAATATTTATGTGGGAAGTAAATAGTTAAAAACAAGTCAAAATAATGGGGATTTTTCTGTAGGAATTCCATGGGTATACCTTAAATGCAAACTAACCCCAGCTTTCATGAAAAAGTATGGAATTGCATTAACCTTTGTATGGATCTGACCCAGGAAGCAGTTAAAAGGGGCTGGATGCTGATTAATCCGTTTATGACCATTTGAACCATACAAAAAGTAGATATTGAAAGGATGTAGCCATTAACTTGAGCAAAAAGATTCCTTGGTGAAGTTTGACGTTTACACTTTTATCAAATCAGATTACAGTTATTTATGATGGTGATAGTGGTGATGAGGATGAAGGAGAAGAGGGATGAGGATTGCTGGCTCTGTGCCTACTGTTAATATGATATTAATGCAGGATCTCCTCGGTTCTCAGTGCGTTCCCTGAAAGGCAGGAAAGTTACGTCCACCAATACACATTTCCGAGTGATCGAAGCCGGCCCCGGCTGTTGACTTGAAAGTAATCCCGCGATCTCCAATCACCTAATCTCCCCCTCCTCCAAAACAAAAAAAAACCCATTTTGTCCTATGTCTTTTAGTCTACAACATAATTTATACAGGTTCGCTTAACTCTAAGACTCGCTAAGTTCGATCAGGTGACTTTTGAGCAGAAACGAACAAACATTTGCGGCGCTAGCATCTTTTCTTTGTTTAATGCAGTGGGAACCCAAGATTGGATTGGGACGGGATGGGACAGGACAGGACGAGGGAGCGGGGTAGAAATATCTCCTGGCAATAAAAGCTTGAACGGCTTCCAAAATACAACCTTCCTTAAGAAGGAGATCTGGAAATCGGGCGCGGTCCTGGTGTTTATTCTGGGGGAAGGGGAGACAAATTGTGGAATTTGTCTTAAGACCAGCAAAGTTATCTTTGATTTTTTTTTGTACCAAATGCAGTCTTGCAGACCTCTCTTTTCCCCTCCCTTCCCCTACATCCTCCTAGTAGTCCATTTAATCCATCTTTCCCAGGCCTAGCATCATCAGCTCGCGCTCCTCTCGGCAGCTTCCAGCCACCATCACCCCGAGCCCCTTCTAAGAAGCGTCCCAAGGATCGTGGCGCGCGTTCTCCCAGCTTTCTCTCTTCTGGCGCCCGCCCCCGCCCCCCCCCCCCCCCCCCCCCCCCCCCCCCCCCCGCACACTACCTGCCTTTGATCGAGGGCTCTGAACAAGCCATCATCAGCCTCAGAGAGCAAAAGCAGGCGGGCAATCTTAAGGCGCGGTCGTATGAATCTTCCCTTCCAAGCGGAAGGTGACCGGCCAGGCAAAACCCTACTCGAGCTTTCCTATCGGTGGTCGTTTCATTGCTGGCCCTCCAGGATGCGGAGCCCCGATGGGGACCGGCGGAGGCTAGCGGGTGATGTCACGCTCCCGGTTAAATGACCCATCGCAGGAACCCTCGGGTCCCTCCGGGCAGAGTTATTAAGGAGGAGGGGGGGATCCATGCATTTGGGGTTCAAGCAGGCATCCTTTAATCATCCACGTTCCTCATACTATAAAGTGTATGCGAAGGTATGATGAAGTAGTTAACCCAACCTGCGATCTTTGTTCTCTTCTGGTAAAAAGGCGTCTCCGGGCTCGGTGGTCCTCGTAAGACGAAATAATAAGTGGTTTACTAGCGTCGATTTAGAATCAAAATAATCTGTCTAGTTCCTTTCAATTAGCCTTTCCCAATATAGCACTAAATTCTAAAGCAAAATGTTGGCTGGGGATTCTGGGAACTGTATTCCAACTTCAGGCAAGCACTGCCGGCATATTGAGGAAAGTGTTTAAGAAATCTACACTCACTGCACAATCATAGTGAGTAAACATACACGGGGGTGCAATCCCCAATTATCCAAAACCACTCGGCTCTTAGAACAAGCAACAGCTATTTGCAAGCCAGTTGGTCCAACCTTCTCTCTAAATGATTGGGATATTTCATTGATTGATTGATTGATTGATTGATTGATTGATTGATTGATTGATTGATTGATTGATTGATTTTGGTGCCATCAAGTCAGAGTTGACTCCTGGTAACTGTTTTGACTAGTCCTTGCAGTTCTTTATATAAAATGCATTGTTCTAAACTCTATAACTTCATCAGAGTGATCCAATATCCAAAATGGAGAGATAGTGCAGATATTAAATGTAAAGATAACATGTTGTTATTGTTGCGACCCATCGCGACCCCATGGACAACATTCCTCCAGGCCTTCCTGTCCTCTACCATCCTCTGGAGTCCATTTAAACTCACACCTACTGCTTCAGTGACACCATCCAGCCACCTCATTCTCTGTCTTCCCCTTCTTCTTTGCCCTCAATCATTCCCAGCATTAGGCTCTTCTCCAGTGAGTCCTTCCTCACTGGAAGGTATAGATAACATACAGAGTTCTTTTCTTCCAGCAGATCCATGGAACTGCAGGTACACAGAAATGTAAGAAGTGAGGTGGCTTGCTTCTCAAGGACACATTCATAGACCAAGCATCTTCAGGATGAAATGAGGTTGAGGAATGTAGGGAAAATATAGAGCCCAACTGGATAACAGTTTAAAGTGCAGCCCATCTCTTCCCAAAGTATTAAATCCATATCTCTATGGAGCTCACGTAAAACCTAACAACTGTTTTGAACAGCACTGTTCAGGCATTGCGTTGCTTCAAATGCCACTTCTGAAGCCAAGCCAGAATGTTCATAGCAGAAATTTGTATTGGGAGAAGAGGGGAAATGCTACTTTAAAACAGGAAGAACTAAAGACAAATTTAAGTTGCCAACTGCCGTAAATTGGGGGTGAGACAAAAGCAATGTCATGAGGATATGCCATATTAAAACATTACCGCGACCTGTTAATGCCACAGGTAGGAGACGAGCTTGGAAGGGGAGAAGCGATATTGATTGTGTTGACAATTGAAGTCTGCTCCTGCAGGGTGTACTCAGGGAAAATTGCTGCTAACTAAACGACTGCGGTGGTCTTGTTGTTTAGCTTGGAACATTTCTCCAAGCCACAAACCTGAGGCTCCATTGGGAGACTAAACTGAAAGCCATGGATCGATCTGTGTATGTACGTGTGTGTGTGTGTGTGTGTGTGTGTGTGTGTGTGTGTGTGTGTGTGTGTGTATCGATCTGTGTGTGTGTGTGTGTGTGTGTGTGTGTGTGTGTGTGTGTGTGTGTGTGTGTGTGTGTGTGTGTGTGTGTGTGTGTACGCGCACGCACGCGAAAGGGAATCCTGCTGCTAGTGCTAGACAGTACACAGTAGTACCGTAGTAGCAGTAATACCCAAACAGCAACCAAAAAACAAAATATAATGCACATAGTAAAAAGGGTAGCTGTTCACGCTTGAGCTACTTTGCAATTAACAAAACACAAATATTACAGGCTACAATTACAAACTTAGCAGCAGCAAGAGTTACTTGGGGGGATCTTTAGGCACCAAAAGAAGCTGCGCATAGAATTTTTTTCTGTCCATCAAGGAAATGAACTAAAAAGAAGTGTTAGTAGTGCCTTACAAATATCCCAGTAAAAATTACCATCAAGCAAAACATGAGCGCCTGATTCAATATCACTTCTGTCCTTGGAAAAAGAGAATAACTGATGGATCCATTGAGAAGGCATCAGGAGGAGAAACAGAAGCTAGGTACCAACTCAGAACCCATTTGGGGCACAGTTGTCTGAACCATTTGGTAGTGTAACCTCTAAATGGAACTAGCTAGCAAGATTTCAAGTTTCATGCAACCCATCTCGCTTGACTACCCAGCATCCTATTATGATGGGGAAATGGATGGGCAAGAAAAGTCAATAAAGGGGAAACAAGGACAAATCTTTTTCCCACCTCAGCGAAGTCTTGTCCATCTTACAGTAATGAGAGCATAATAATAAAGCTAGTGGCACTTTTATGCAATTTTATCTCAGCCCCACCTATATCTCTGTACGTTCTGTACTTAGCCTTTGAGACTTTGGTGCCAATTGTCTTCTAATTTCACATAGAGGATTATTGGGATTTAAGTTATTGTTAATTCTCATTGATCCTAATTTTAATAATCAGATTTTGCAAGCTTGTTCTTCCTTGATCAGATAGCCTTATCATGAAATCTAGAGAATCCCTACAAAGTGTTATACTGAATGATCTATCTTCCAGTATTAATCCTGAGATCCTGTTTACGCAAAATCAGAGAGGTTGGTAGCTTCTCAGAGAAGGAAGCAACTAAAGCAAACATGAATAATGAAGGAGATGCATATCTCTTCTCCCACACTTCCTTTGATCTTCATTCTAACTTGACCCAATGGTCATTGGGTCATTCATGGATCCTTGTAGAGCATAATGCCCCAAATGTTGCATCCCTCCGCTTCTCCTAAAATGGTCAGCCATTAGGTTTAAAGAATCAGGATTGATTTTCGTGAGAATGAGATTCCTTTATCTTTACAGTGTAAAAATATAATTACAAAAGATAACTACTCTTTTTTTTTCCTCCGACAATCTTCATGACTGTCAAAAATTGAAGACAGCTTTTTGATCAAGGGGTAGAAGAGGTTAAAGTAATAGTAAATATGTAAACATACTAAATTAGTTTATATTGAGTCACATCAATAACTGATCACACTCAGTATTTCAGCTCCAACCTTTCCTTACCTAGGAGCTCAAGGAGGTTGGACTTAAACCCACCATTGGCCATGCTGGCTGAAGGAACATGAAAGTTGAAATCTACCACTGGTTGTGCTGGACATAAAGTCAGGGGAAGCTGGTCTATTCTAGCTTTTCCAATTGTGCCACCCAAGATCTGTTTTTCACTTGGAAATGCTAAAGAATGAATATACTTATAGCTTTGGAGTTCACCTGAACTTTTTGTCATGCTGGATGGCAGAGACACCAGAGGGAAATGGTTTAGTCATGTTGAGGAAGCCAAGTCTGCAGTAGTCCATACTTCAGATCAAGTGTAACTTTTTCATAACACTCAACAACTTTGTGTGTGTGTGTGTGTGTGTGTGTGTGTGTGTGTGTGTGTGTGTGTGTGTGTGTGTGTCTTCCCTACCCGCCCCCACCCCCATTGTGCATCATCCAAAATGACAGAGAGTTCCTCCAACTTCCAACTTTGGGATGTTCTTCTTGTAATATAAGAAATATATTACAGAGGAGCAGCGGTGGCGCAGTGGTTAGAATGCAGTATTGCAGGCTAATTATGCTGACTGCCGACTGCCAGCAATTCAGCAGTTCAAGTCTCACCAGGCTCAAGGTTGACTCAGCCTTCCATCCTTCCGAGGTGGGTAAAATGAGGACCCAGATTGTTGAGGGCAATATGCTGACTCTGTGAACCGCTTAGAGAGGGCCGTAAAGCCCTGTGAAGCAGTATATAAGTCTAAGTGCTGTTGCTATCGCTATATTAACTACCATTACTTGGGAATAATTGCTGAGAGAGTCATTTCCTCCTCCTTCTGCACTGGTCCAGATATCTTGGCCTTGCAAGTAATATTGATTTTCTCCCCACCAAAATAATTCCAGGCGGTCTGGCAGACCGCACTAGTAACTGAGGAAATCTTCAATAGTTAGGTCCTTTGTTTTATTTCACTAAAACAATCTTTCCTCTTCAAAAAACAAAACAAAGCAAAACCCAAAACAAAACAAAACCACCCATACATTCAGGCTGCAGACTTGAATTACAAGTATTGTAAAGTAAAGCTCACTTGAGCTCAGTGCCATTTGCTCTTGAATAAACCTCTTTGGGCTTATTTTGATTGCAAAAATGCCCGAATTGATACTTGACACTAACATAATGTGTTGTTTCACTAAAAGAAAAAGAAAAATGCTTCCCTTTCTTTTTCATTGGCGCTCTGATAATAATGATTCTTCTCTCCAAGATTGAACTTCAAAGTCAGTTTCACAGTGACTACAAAAAATGTCTTTATTTCAAATCGGGTCTGAATGACCACTCCTCCAGTGCAGGGGTGGGTTTCTCTTACCTTCCCTACCGGGTTCGGAAGTGCGCGCATCACGTCGGAAGTGCGTGTCACATCCGGGTACTAACCCTCTGCGCATGTGCAGAAGCCTTTGCGCATGTGCAGAGGGCTATTTGCTAGCCGCTTTCAAGCAGCGGGCAACTGGGAACTGGTTCGGGGGCGTGGCAAGCCGGCCTTCACTACCGGTGGCCAAATTCCCACCACTGGTTTGCGGTAGCAACCCACCACTCCTCCAATCATAGCTGTTTCTTAATCTGTTGCCCTGCAGATACATTGGCCTAGAATACCCATCATCTGCAATAAAGCATAACTGAAAACCATTAGAGGAGCCCTGGTTGAAGAGTGCACTGTATCCGAATCCACCCCTGTGTTGTAAGATATATGCCTGATCCCCCCCCCTCCCCTTTTGACTCTGTGCTTGGGTGAAGTTTAATACTGAGAGTTAACAAAACTCTTTGAAAAAGCAAATCCAGAACCGACTGCTCAACCCTGCTCTCATGGACATCCAGATGAACCATTTCTTACCTGGCAGCCAGACCTGAGTGGCAAAGTAACATAAGGGACTTGTGGTTGCTAGGTCCTCCTACGCCATCCTGGCTTTAGATGGAGTCAATCTTTCCACCTGACTCTTTCGATCCCTGAACTGGAACCCTCTCAAGGCTGTTTCCTTCCTATCAGGGCCTTTCTCCCCAACGGTCCCTGTTGCTTTCTCCTTGGCTCACCGTCTCCTTGGCTCCATCTTCGTCCACAGCCCAGGGCTGCCGCTTGGCCCTGAGATCTGCTTCTCCCCCAAACGAACAGGTGAGCCAGGCCAGTTTTGCAGCCTGGAGTTGAGAGAAAGGAGCAGAAGACAGGTACAGCTTGATTCTCCCAGGTAGCCCTGAGGATCGCAGCGTTGTGTTTCCTGGAAAGGCCATGCTTAGAACCGGCATTTATTTTCTTTTCTGATTGATTGGAAAACATGGTGAGTGGAAAAATAAGAAGAATTGAAGTTCCTTCTTTCCAACATGGAGGGCAAGGGAGCGAGAGAGTTGCCCTCAAAGCTGTAACCCAGAGATAGGAAATTTGTCTCTCCGGGAGGGAAGTAGCTTCAACAATAACAGGAGTCTCCCCGGTTTGTTTTCCCTGCTGGTTAAAGCTGGCAAAGGAAGGGCACGCTGAACCTGCTTAGGGGCATTTTTTGTTACTTTGCCATTCGGCCTGACACAAAAGCAAATGGTAGAACTGCAACTTGGCACAGATGAATCCCAACTGTTGTCTCTTCCCAAGAGAGCCCCATTCATTGCAATGGGACTTTCTCCAAGAAAAGGAGATATATGACTGTGGCTTGATCCTATGTTTACCGGCCTGGAAGGCCATCGGCCAACAGCAAGCTGGAGAACATTTGTTTTCTAAAGGCCTCAGGACATTTGGTCTGCTGGCAAAGATACAAGTGTTCATGAAAACAGCAGCATCCTCTGAGGAGAGGAAGAAGAAAGAAAGAATGGGGAATGTTGAGCAACATTGTAGTTGGGCTGCAAAACCTTCTGCTGGGCTTTTTTTTTTTTTTAATTCTTTCCAGCTTGCTGCTTTTCTGGTTTCTAAAATCCAAAAAGCCTTTGGTGTCTTCTGCTGCATTCTCAAATGACATTTCAGAAAAGTTATTCACCGCAGCAGTTAGAGCACCACGGGCTTAATTTGTGATACAGTTAGGTAACAGGTTTGCCCTTCCCCCACATTCCTCTTTAAAAGCAAAGGGTTATTATTCCAGGTACTTCTGATGTAACAAGGCAGCTATGTTGGAGGGGCTCTACTGCATTTACTGAAAGGAGCCTCGACATACCCCAGTGACCAGCCCTGACTGTTGGCACACAAGGTAGTCAATGTAGGCTAGAACCCTAACTAGGTTCCTGAATTAATCCATTTTCTGGATTTCCTCAATATAGTAAGCCACTTCCTAAAATAACATAAAATAAAACCGAAACACTAAAGAAGAATCTAACCCTAATCCAGTTTCATCGGTTGTATTGAAAGCAGCCACTGTAAAGTTGGGGTCTTTCATGAAAATTGTGGTGACTCTGTGCTAACCTTGTGTCCCAATCTTCAGTCTTTGTTTGACGTATTTCCCACTTATTCGCTTGGCGGGGGGGGGGGTTAATAGAGGAGGTCTAATAAGACCAGGTTGAAATAACTGGATTTTGGGAGTTTGTTTAACCGAAACTGACATTGGGTGGGTGGGTTGGTTTGTTGATTATTTGAGCACTTCAGTCGGAGGAATCGTTTCTTCTCCTCCTCCTCCCCAGTGGTTTTCCTTGTCTCTGAGCTCAGTATAGACAAATATTAAAGTTCAGGGGTCACCTTTTGGAGCCTGTATGTGAGTAGGGGTGGAAGAGAGAGAGAGAGAGAGAGAGAGAGAGAGAGAGAGAGAGAGAGAGAGATCTCGCTAGTGGGGCAAGATCTTCCTGGTGCTTTATCAAAAGGGCAAAGAGAGTGAGGTAGAGATTTTGCGCCCCACGGTCCCCATTGCCTTGCCAGGTGGCGCTGCTGGAAGTGGTGGTTGACCAGCATCTGAAGGGCTTCAGGTTTCCCCCCCCCCCTTAATGCTCTTTGCCGTCGTTGCAGCACCGTTATGGGGAGTTCTGAGCCGAGTTCGACTTAACTGCTGTATTTATTTACAGTTTAAAGGGGCTTCTTAGCTCTCTCAGAAAGTCTGGGTTTGAATTGCTGGACCTTAATGTGCAGGAATGACTGTCAGAAGAAATTGGGGGGGGGGTAATTCCTTCACTTGATCAGTTGGAGGGGAATCCAATTTCCCAGGCGAACTCTGGGGACCACTGTGGAACCACCTTTGACACTCGATACCGAGTGGTCCTGGCAACAGATTTCCTCGGATTTCTCTTCGTGGGAAAGGGGAACGTGGAGTTACGGTGGGAATCTCAACCAGAGCGGTTGCGGCGGTGCTGCTGAATTCCGGCAGGGGGTAAAGAAAAGGTCCCGAAGCGGGCAATGTAGGAGCCTGGATGGCTGGGCGGCAGAGAGAAGAGCTCACTCGGCGGTTCTTCTCAGGCTGTGGATCGGCTCTAAACTGCGCTCTCCAAAAAGCCATTTGTTTTGCGGTGGGCGCGAGAAAAATCAGCCCGGCCGCCCTCCATCCTGAGCCCTCGCTCAGAGAAGGGAAGAGAGTATGCTGCAGAAGCTCAAGGAGAGCGGACTCAAAGAATGGGGTGAACAGAAGTTGGCTTCTCGAGAAAGGGGTCCTCACCCTTCCCTCCCTCTGTTGTAAAACTCCACCCCGTAGTATTTCTCCACCCCAGAAATGCGGTCTGAACATGACACCGTCCCAGGTCCAGAAGAGGCAGCTAGAGAAATTACACCTGACCTTCGGGGAATCTTTTAGTCTGTTTTGCACGCGCAGAACCGGGTTGTAATTCGCAGCTTTTAAAACTCGGGGAGGGGAGGGGAAGGGGGGGATCACCCTGAGGTTTGCCCCTGCCTGGCAGCCTTGGAACTCGAGTTCTTCAGAGCCATCGCTCCCTGGAGAGTTGCAGCCAAGTGCTCCAGACTTAAAAGACCCCCCAGAACAGAAATGGCCGTGTGTCCACCCCCTCCCCAATAAGCCCGTTAAGAGAAAGCTTCCAGCAAGCGCGGGTCGTTTGGCCTTTCCTGCCAATTAATGTATTTGGTGCTGGACAACACATCATAAGAAATTAGTAGTGCCATGGAAATTGCTGAAGGGCTGTTCTGTAATTTAAGATCCACCGATATCCGTACGTTCATCTCGCTTAATATGAATTCAACCCAAAAGCTACGTTCACGGAACTTGCTGTGCCATGACATGACATGCACTTCCTTATTATTATTATTATTATTATTATTATTATTATTATTATTATTATTATTATTAT